>JAJOZX010006585.1:10000-261034 GCA_023014485.1 Bathynomus jamesi
CCCAAGGATTCGATTAGCCCCTCAACATTGCAGCAGTACACTAAGGAAGAGGTATTTTCGTGCACTGCAAAAAACTTGCGGAATTCTTCCTCTCGTTTCCTATACCAGGAGAATGTTGTTCCCGGAGCCAGCAAGTTGTCCTCTCGAAGTCGTGAGCCCAAGATCTCGGCAGCTAATTTGGAAAGTCCTAAATCCCTGGTAAGATCATTAAGTTTGGCCTGGTTGAGAGGCCTCGGCCCATTTGAAGCGGTATTTTGAGGTGTATATACGACTGGGACTGGTCATTGGCATTGGTCATTGATTCATCATCAGAATCATCGAAGTCCAGGGTTTGAGGTGGGTCGGGTATTGGAATTCCAGGACCATGGGGTACAGGTCTCATAGCAGAAGGAATGTCAGGGTATACAACAATGTGTTTATTCTTCTTGTTAACTCCTGAAAATAGAAACACAGAAACATGGATATAAAACTTGCATATGAAATAGAAGAAGCATTCAGACAGTGTCGGCTCGTGAAGGAAGGCTGCGGTCTGTAAGATATGAAATAGGTCGATGGAGTCTGTATATTTTCTTTCTTTTTCATTCATATTGTCCCTTCGGGGACAATATGAATGAAAAAAAAGAAATATACAATCATTGTATATGTAAATGTAACTTGTATAACAATATGTATGTGTAAATGTATTTTCTATAACAATATGTATATGTAAATGTATGATTACCATTATGGTGAATATTATGCTATATATGGTGAATATTACATTATGGTGAATATTATGTCAAGTTTCATACGAGGATTTGAAAATATTTAAGAAAATAAATTTATAAGCCCACCTTGGAGGTTTGTCATACAAAAATAGCATCTGTCACGTGATCCTTTCCCTCTCTCCAAATCATGGGAATTCCAAAAGGCAAAGATTTCGCTCTGCCTTTGCTCCATCTTCTCAAATTTTCAATGCACGTCTTGCAGCATATATGAGGGGCGAAATTTTTGTCCTGGTCCCCTAGCTTAATTCCAAGTATGCTCTATACATTGTCTTCACAAATTTAGTGATTTGGGACTGGTTATTTGGCATGGTACCGTCCCACATATGTAGCAGAATCTATTGGATCATTTTTACACGCTCTATTCATTATGAAATATTTTATCTATATGCCTGAAAAGTAAAAAAAGATATTATACAAGTGAAACAAGTGATGATAGATGTTACTGTTCCAATTCCGTTTTGACAAAATCACGAAAAATTCTATTTTACTTATGAGGCCATAGCCGGATAACCTGAGCTGATTGAGAAAAACGGATTGCAGATTCGAAATCAGCAGGAAAAACTCTATAAGAATCACTTACAAACCCTTGACAGCAAAATTGATGCATACCAGTGAATTATCAGACCTAGTGCGTGATTCTTCAGGAACAAGATGCACCGCAAGTTTGTTTCCTCCACAAGGCAGCACAAATTTACCTGTATCAATCAATCACAGTCATACTCGTACTACCTTAGGCTTTCTCTACACAAACTGGACAATATATATATATATATATAATATATATATATATATTTGTAAAAATCTGCTCGCATGCTCGCCAGTGGCAAATGCGTTCTTGAAGTTTGTAGATGATATTTTAAGTGTAGTGTAGCCTCATGTATAGGCTAGTAGGGCTTCTGACTTGGTGAGTGTGTGGTATACATATTTTTATAGCCCTATACATACAATACACACACATATATATATATATATATGCATATAACTGCAATGACCGCGCAGTATATAAATGAATAGAAACGACATAAGTGTTAAGGAACGTCTCTGCACACGAGGAGGAGAGATAACGAATAATGAAAAATGAGGCGAACCGCCCGGGAATCGAACCCAGGGCCTTCCAATTGCCGGTTGGACGCTCTACCATTATGCTACGGACCTCACTCAATCACAAATCGAAATTCTCCCACATAGGGCAGAATCATGCCCTGAGAGGGCACCCTCGCAAATCGTGAATATGCGCATATAACTGCAATGACCGCGCAGTATATAAATGAATAGAAACGACATAAGTGTTAAGGAACGTCTCTGCACACCAGGAGGAGAGATAACGAATAATGAAAAATGAGGCGAACCGCCCGGGAATCGAACCCAGGGCCTTCCAACCGGCAATTGGAAGGCCCTGGGTTCGATTCCCGGGCGGTTCGCCTCATTTTTCATTATTCGTTATCTCTCCTCCTCGTGTGCAGAGACGTTCCTTAACACTTATGTCGTTTCTATTCATATATATATATATATATATATATATATATATATATATATATATTATGTTGGGTTTGCTAAAATGAGGAATTTATTAATAATATAATTTATACCACAGTATTTTTGAACTTTTAGGGCTTATAGAACAGACTGAAGGATGTTTCCATGACATGTTTCCCGTTGCACCCTTTCTGTTGGCCTACTTTTAAGGTATATCAAATGTCACCGTGCAGAGCTGGGCACTTGCGGGTTTTTTTGCGGTACTGCGGTACTGCGGTACTACCGTGTTGGTCGGTACCGCGGAAAGTACCGCGGGAAATTTGAATGCGGTAGCGGTACTGCTGTACTTTCAGCGATCCTTTGCGGTACTGCGTTATGCGGTACCGGTTTGGTAGTGCGGTAGTAGTACCGCAGTACCGCAGTACCGCAAAAAAACGCGCAAAAAAACGCAAGTGTTCAACTTCAGTGAAGTTGAAGTTGAAGTTGAAATGTGCACTCTGCAATGTACGCTAAAGCGGTTTTTTGCATGTTGTTATACTTCAGAACTCTTATTAAATGCATAAAAATGGAAGTATAATTAAAAACTTGACATAAAATATTACATTTATTGCATTTATGCACAAATATGATCATGTCTAGCATTACAGCGATAATCTTGACCTTGAAATGGCAAAACATACGAAAAATTGCAATACACTCGCCATACAAGTCCAGAAATTATTCTAATAAAACTTTTTGTTGCACTTAAGTCATCACTAAATCTTATACAAATCAATGAATAAACTAACCTCAGAAGAAATTGTGATTTCAAATCAATGCAAGTTTCACTCATAACCATCATCATGATCATCTTTATCACTGCTATCACCAAACGCAAAATCATCATCCTCTTTATCATAGACTTCACTGTTGCTGTCTGCAACCACATCTAAAATGTGTATTTGCAACGTCATTAATGCTATAATCTACACCACGTTTGTGCCAACAGTTTCGCTATACACCGGATCTGAAGAGAATTCTCCAGAGGCGGTAATAGTTATAGGATTACCAATATAATTTTTTTTCTAACCTCACTTTCAGTTTTTCACGTCTGTGATTTTGATTTGGGAAATTTGTCTCTTGTAAAGCTAATATGTATGCTTCATTTAGATCTGTAAGTTTCATAATATTCTTGTTTTGTATTATGTTTCTGTCAATAAGTGTACAAACTTTAATGAAGGCATATCGATTTGCATCCTCAAGTTCCTTCTGTTCTTGCTTTTGTTCTTTGTTTCTACTTCTTCATGTATCACTGTCACGCATATAGCACATAACCTTTCCTGCAGCTTGGATGGTACTTTGCTTCTGCAGCAAATAGATCACTATTTCTTATCCTTCTAAGTAGTTTCTCACCTCCTTTCTTTGTAGCTGCCTGCTTTACACTCTCTCCTCCTCCAAAATCAAAAGTTGAGGTTTCCTCGGTGGTATCTCTTTCTTCTTTGGTAGCGTGAATGCGTCCTGATTTGTTGCAGAAAATGTAGTCTGGTTCAAATATTGGCTTTGAAGCTGATGATAATGAAGATCTTGTTGGTCTCGTATCAGACGAAGATGATCGTGCAGCTCGAACATCAACTGCAACCAGTCTATTTAAGTTCTTAGTCAATCGTTGATAGCAGTCTCTTCATCTGTCAATTGTCCAGGCAAAAGACTACGTGTGTCATCCATTCTCTAAGTTGATCCAATCGATTGACTCTGCCGCCTTCTACAAATTTTTTGCAGTCTTTTTTGCAGTGTTTTTATTAAGCCGTACAGATATGGTACGGCTTAATAAAAAAACACAAAGTTAATAATCCCATGAGGCCTATTGTTAGCTCAGTGGGCTCCGTAACCTATAAGCTATCAAAGTGGTTAGTTAGTTTATTAACGCCGTTAGTTGGCGCTATTTCTGAGTCACATATTGTAAATAGCATGGATCTTATTGACAAACTGAAGTTCCCTAATGACCCTAATTTCAAATTGGTATGCTTCGATGTATGCTCGCTATTCACAAAAGTCCCTGTTGATGACCTACTTGATTTTTTAAAAGATAAGATCTCTGAATATTCTTTCCCTGTTCAACACAACACTCTTATTGAATTAATTAAGCTTTGCGTCAAAGATTGTAAATTTCAGTTTGAAAATAAGTATTATGCTATGTCGTTTGGATTGGCTATGGGAAATCCCCTTTCACCTGTACTAGCTAATTTATATATGGAATTTTTTGAAAGTAGAATTTTGCCTACGATTGTTAATTTTAACCTGGTTTGGTACAGGTATATAGATGATATTTTATGCCTTTGGCCTAATAATTTGGATGTGGACTTATTTCTTGGTAGGCTCAACAATTTAGTCCCATCTATTAAGTTTACAGTTGAAAAGAAAATGATGGAAGCTTATCTTTTCTTGATCTAAAATTTGGAGATGCTCTAATCAGTTCAAATATGAAGTCTACCGTAAGCCTACTAATAATAACTCTTATGCGCATTTTTATTCTGACCATCATCCTTCGATTAAATCCTTTATTTTCTCTGCTATGTTTCTTCGAGCATTGAGAGTTGTCAATCCTGAATTTTTAGATTCCGAGTTATGCAATATCATGAATATTGGTACTAAATTATGTTATCCTATTTCATTTTTAGATAACTGTCTTAAGAAAGCCAAGAATAGGTATTATAATAATGTAATTGTAAAGGAATTTCAGCGTAAAAATATCCTGAGCCTACCTTACCATGTTAATTTTCAATACCTTCCAACTGTACTTAAAGCAATTGGCATTAATGTAATCTTTAAGTATAATAATACTGTTAAATCACGCCTAATAAAGAATAGCCCTGATAATGTTGTTGGTTGTGTGTATTCGATCGGATGTACACAGTGTAACTCAGTATATATAGGCCAAACCGGTAAAACGTTAGATATTAGGGTAAAACAGCATAAATATGCTTGTAGAACAGCTAATAATTCCAATGCTTTATTTAACCATATGTATAGATGTAACCATAGCATCAAGTGGGATAGTTCTAAAGCGCTTGTCAAAAACAGAGATATAATAGAAAGAAATATTCTAGAATGTGCATTTATTCATTTTTAAAAACAATTTCAATAACAGTGCGGGGACGTATAAAATTGACGATATCATGTTAAAATTTCTTTTGCCTCTCATTAACCCTTGTTAAGTATGTGCTAATTGTTTTGTTTTTCCTGTACGTTTATATATTTATGGGCATCTCGCCTTTTATCTTCATTCCTTGACGAGGTGTAGCTTTGAATACCGAAAGGCCTTGGAATCGTTTTTCTTTTTCCTTGTGGGTTTGCAGCATATATATATATATATATATATATATATATATATATACACCTTTTAGCCTCTCAAATGTTCTGTGCGACGATTTCCCTTTTCACCGATTTCTTTTATATTACAAAGATAACAGAATTTGCCATACCAGATGAAAACGATACAGCTACACTTAAGGTTAGCTCCATGATGACAGGGTCGCTAGTCCCAACACATTCGTTTGTTCGGAAAACTATCACTGCTCCACTTATGGGCTCTATTCGAACATGTAAGTCCCAATCGGGTATGAAACGGTAAAGATTATATATATATATATATATATATATATATATATATATATATATATATATATATATCTCGAACGCAGGTCAACTTTGACCACTAGTTCGAAAGCATTAAGGTAGTGGTTCCCAGCCTTTTCTGGTTCAAGGCACCCCAGTGCCATATGTCTTCTTTCGCGGCATCCTAGAACATTTTCTCTCCTCTTTTGTGACACCTCCAAGGTTTTGTCTCTCACTGTTCAACGTTCATTTCCCCACACCCACCTGAGTACCACGTAACTTTAGCCCATATAGTTTCCTTACGTAACAAATTGCAAATGGTTTTGTTTCAACAAAATTTGCATATATTCACTAACTTTTTAGTTTTCAATTACTTATTTTCGTGCGGTTCATGAAATTTGGCGAACCCCAAAGTATCGCGACACCCCGATTCAGAAACAAAGCATTAGTGGGGTGTTAAGGGTATAATCTAACGTAAATTAGTGCCATGATTCAAAGTTACACCCCATTCAGAATAATTTAAAACCATCCTTTGTCCAAGGATTGGATGAATTAAATATAGAACTTGCCTTTTCGTGCTTATTTTTAGACGTTGTGATATTTTGAGCGAATCAAAGAATTTATTTTCTTTTGTCTTTTTAGATATTATCGATTTCGAATGTGAAACGTGTACAGTTTCGGAAAAAAGTTCGCCCAGAAAAATTTCTTTTAAAAAAATGATATATATTATATATATATATATATATATATAATATTATATATATATATATTCTTTTTGCTAAGATTAATACAGTATCAGGAATCAGTACCAATATTAATCATTACTAATAAGTATTTTTTATTTTAGGTTCCTAGTCGAACTTTTTTCAGAGATTACGTGCTCACAATCATACAATTATGTGTACATGATCAACACTTCTGTATACGAAGTGGGCTCGAACCTCGTGCTTATACGATGAATGATGACGGGGAACAGAGTAGTTATCCTATTTGTGGACACGGGATTAAACCCCTTCGCACGAGGGTTAAACGACGTTGGATCTGGTTTGTAGTTGGATGGATGACTACCCTCCATGTCCAGATGATGTAACGACATAGGGATAGTTCGAATTCCACATTAAACTGTAGATTTCTTTCGTTATACGACACTTCCTGGTTGTCAGTACGAAAGTAAAATCGCGCAGTTAACCAGTTAACCCCAGCCAATATCTAGAATCTCGTATAACCTGTCTGTGTAGTGAAGACTTCATGAGTGACCATTCGTACGTGTTTTGCAAATTACTTCCATTCTCGTCTCTCGCTTATATTGATTCTTTTGTCATTCTATTCTGTATCCGTCTCCCCTCATAAAAGTCTTCTCTTTTAACTTTTAATCGAATTTAACCCATTTTTCTAATTATCGGAACTAATTGTTTTGGGATGAAATTCGTTTTTAATTCTCAAAGAGAAAAAAAAAAAATTATATATATATATATATAATAATGCAAACCCACAAGGAAAAAGAAAAATTATTCCAAGGCCTTTCGTGTATTCAGAAGTACACCTCGTCACGGAATGGTCTGAATACACGAAAGGCCTTGAAATAATTTTTCTTTTTCCTTGTGGGTTTGCATCATTCATTCATTTCACGTGTTTAATTGTGAAATTCATCCCATATATATATATATATATATAGTTAACGTAAAGAACGACGCTTGTATAGGAGATATTCCGCGCAAGACGAGAAAGAGAAAACAACAAATGAAAAAATGAAGTACCACCTGGGAATCGAACCCGGGATCTTCCGATTGCCGGTCAGACGCGATAACCACTACACCATGGACTCCACTCTTCCAAATGCCGTAATTCCTCTACATACTCGCAGAAACCAATGCCCCAAGGGGGCACCTCCCGCTTGCCGTAACATTATATACATTCAACTGCAAAGAACACGCAGTATAAATAACGTAAAGAACGACGCTTGTATAGGAGATATTCCGCGCAAGACGAGAAAGAGAAAACAACAAATGAAAAATGAAGTACCACCTGGGAATCGAACCCGGGATCTTCCGATTGCCGGTCGACGCGATAACCACTACACCATGGACTCCACTCTTCCAAATGCCGTAATTCCTCTACATACTCGCAGAAACCAATGCCCCAAGGGGGCACCTCCCGCTTGCCGTAACATTATATACATTCAACTGCAAAGAACACGCAGTATAAATAACGTAAAGAACGACGCTTGTATAGGAGATATTCCGCGCAAGACGAGAAAGAGAAAACAACAAATGAAAAAATGAAGTACCACCTGGGAATCGAACCCGGGATCTTCCGATTGCCGGTCAGACGCGATAACCACTACACCATGGACTCCACTCTTCCAAATGCCGTAATTCCTCTACATACTCGCAGAAACCAATGCCCCAAGGGGGCACCTCCCGCTTGCCGTAACATTATATACATTCAACTGCAAAGAACACGCAGTATAAATAACGTAAAGAACGACGCTTGTATAGGAGATATTCCGCGCAAGACGAGAAAGAGAAAACAACAAATGAAAAAATGAAGTACCACCTGGGAATCGAACCCGGGATCTTCCGATTGCCGGTCAGACGCGATAACCACTACACCATGGACTCCACTCTTCCAAATGCCGTAATTCCTCTACATACTTGCAGTTGAATGTATATATATAGTTATGATAAAAGTGTTCTTCGGGAACCTTATCCTCAATAAGAATATGAAAACAAGAGATACGACTCTCAACATTTATTGGCCAAACGTTTCGGTCCACTCAGGGTCCATCTTCAGTGACTAAATAGAAGCATCTAAAAAACAATCATATAATTAAAGTAAATACAAATGTCATAAATATACTGTACAATAATAAAATCTAATACAATAAGTAAAAAAGTAAAAAAAGTTAAACAAACTAAAAAAAACTATCTGGATTGTAAGACAAAATAAAAGAAAGTACGGATCTTTTCCGTTTGACTGCCGCCATTGAAACATAAGAGGTGAGTGCCCCAGCCTTCTTTACTTAGCCTTATAAGGCTAACTAACGAAAATATCACGACCTAACCTGACCAATCGTTAGGTCAACTGTACGACCTTGACGATTGGTTAGGTTAGGTCGTGATATTTTTGTTAGTTAGCCTTATAAAGAATACAAAAAGTTTAATTATGTTTCAATGGCGGCAGTCAAACAGAAAAGATCCGAAAGTACAAATAAAATAGAAAAAAACAGAATTTCGAAATTAAAAATTTTTAAAAGTTTAAAAAAAATTTTAAATTTAAAAAAAAATTTAAAAAAGGACTGACCTGGATGGTAAAAGTTACAAATGACAAGTGGAGAGAAAGGAAAAAAGAAAAAACTTAAGTTAGTGGGTTAGTTGCGTTAAAAAGGTGTTGGTTGGTTAGGAAGTACGTAATTTTATCGAGGAAAGGCTATCGTTTAATTCTGGATTTAATTTCTTGATAAAAAGGGATTCTAAAATTTTGAGATCGAGCGAATTAGAAGCAGACGACAAACTCGCAAAGGAGTCCTGGGGGCACGGGTGGTCATGGGTCTCTGAATGATGCCGAATAGCGGAGGATTCAGGAGTGGAAAGAGGGCGAGAAGTTCGATAAGAAAAACCCAAATGCTTCGAAATCCTAAGTTTTAACTGTAGGGTAGTCTGCCCAACATAACGACTTTGGCAGGTTGCACACGTATATAAATAAATAACAAAGGATCTCAAAAGCACGGGGAGGTGATCTTTATGGCGAAAAACGGATTGCATGGAATTCGAATTAACGCAACTAACGCACTAACTTGTTTTTTCTTCTTTCCTTTCTCTCCACTTGTCATTTGTAACTTTTACCATCCAGGTCAGTCCTTTTTTAAAAAAAAAATTTAAATTTAACTTTTTTTTTAATTTTTTTAAATTTTTAAATTTTGAAATTTTGTTTTTTTTCTATTTTATTTGTACTTTCTTTTATTTTGTCTTACAATCCAGATAGTTTTTTTTTAGGTTTTTTTAACTTTTTTAACTTTTTTAACTTTTTTACTTATTGTATTAGATTTTATTATTGTACAGTATATTTATGACATTTGTATTTACTTTAGTTATATGATTGTTTTTTAGATGCTTCTATTTAGTCACTGAAGATGGACCCTGAGTGGACCGAAACGTTTGGCCAATAAATGTTGAGAGTCGTATCTCTTGTTTTCATATTCCTATTGATTATATATATATATATATATATATATATATATCATACGGAAACGCGAACAAAACGTGCAGCAAAAAAAAGAGATTTCGTCCACCTGTTACTGGTCAACCTCCCAAGTGTGGCATCTTACAGCATTATACGAGTATATGAATGATGCAAATCCACAAGGAAAAAGAAAAATAATTCCAAGGCCTTTCGTGTATTCAGAATTACACCTCATCAGGGATATATATATATATATATATATACACACACACATATATATATATATATATATATATATATATATATACACATGGTTTGATTAGGTAGTTAAAAAAATATGAATTAATTTGTAGGTTCACCGACAAATGGATCGTTCAGGAAGTACACACATGCAAGCGAGTTCAGCAGAAAGTTTTCTGCAACTTTTGTTCGAAATTGAGAGTTGTTCTTGGCCAACGAACCAATAAACTTGGAAAGGAAAGCTCTCCAAACATTGTTGGAATATATAAATGTTTGAGGAGTGACATACCTGGAACGTAAATTAATTTCAGAGTGGCCTAATAAAGTCGTACCATTAGTCATGCTTCGGGGCTCTTCCCAATTTTGGTCATTTCCATTTTAGTCTTTGCCCAAGAATGCAAAATCTCAAAGGTGAACCTTCAAAGGAGGCAATTTTCAAACTGATCCATTCTCATTCGAGGCGTACAAGATTTCCCTTTGGGCATGCATTTACGTCACTACTCTCATTTTACCCTCCCCCAAATCATGCATTCTAACATTTGGGATTCTCACTTCGAGCAAAGTGGGAACTTTGGGATGGCAAATAGGAGTGAGAACGACGCCAAGTTGAAAGACACCTGTCCTTTGCTCTGTTTCCCGCGGTTCTCTTAAGAACCACAACAACCCTGTCTAACTGTCACCACTTTTATTAACCACAAGAAATAAGGCGTTTGTCTCGTATAGTCTTTATTTATATAGAGCGACAATTCCAACCCGTGGTACACATTCTACCGATGGTATGTGGAGCTCTTTTAAGGTGGTACGCGAGAGGGTTATAAATTCGTAGCTTCCGAATTGGCTATTATTTTCATGATAATGTTTTCAAACGTAATATTAGTCGTAAATGAATAACTGGCAACTTTAACGTTTGCCATTTTAACATTATCCAATTTTCGGCCCAAATACATTTCGAATTATTTAACGATAACTTCGCAAGACCAAAATTAAGATTTTGATTTGGTACAAATGTCGGTGAATATCATTAGAATAAATACAACTTTAAACAAGGCTGAAAATTCAAGTTTGAGCACTACACTCCCTTCCCTGGTGAAATTTAACATTTCTACGTATTATTCGTATTTTCAGAATCGCTTCACTTTCAATTTTAATTTTAATTTGCGAGCTCGGAAAGAGGCCGTCAATTGAAAACAGATTTAAAAAATTACGAGAACAAAAAAAAGTTAAAAAAGTAGAATAATATTTTGTTCTGATGGAGTTATTTAACCTACTCAGCAATATCTAAGGTCGTATGACAGAGGAGACTTACAGTTTTACTCGGGATTAGAACCACGGGTTCCTACATCATCTAGACACGGAGAATGATCACCCATCCAACTAGAATTAGGACCGAATGTCGTTTAACTTGGCTAATCGAAGGGAACCGATGATGTTGCAACATAGATACGACGTAGCCGGAATATTAGAATAAAATAAATATATTTTCAACTGAGTTCATATCACGTACCTCCAACAACCCAGGCGTAAAATGAAGTAAAATATCAAAGCTAAGCATTAAAACTTTCTTTCTGGAGAAGCAAACGAACTTTGCTTAATTCTAGAACTATATTCAACGCTTTTGAAGTTTTGAAACCTTTTTATATAAAATTGAATTAGTTTAAAATTCGGATCACCTGAAGATCAGGGCTCCCAGCCTCAATTACTAAATGATATCTTCGTTAAAACTAACGAAAATATCACGAATTAACCTAACCAATCGTCAAGGGCGTACAGTTGATCTAAGCGGACATTCAATTTAATTTATTATATTTGGTAGATTTGGTACTGTAAAGCAAAAAACAAGAATACATGGGGGTCCTGATCTTCAGTAATCCAAAATGTCTAAGGAGAAAAACACCCTCATTTAAATTAAAATGGCGATTGTTATAATTTTATAAATAATCAAAGATTTGTTGTCATTAGAGGAAATAAGCACTTAAACTTTATTTCAATCTATATAATTAGCTTAATGTCTGCGTTTAACTAAAGAAATGTTATTATCTGAAATTTGTAAAGTAGCCTACATTCATGTTGATATAATCTTTTGAAATTTGAAGATTCTCCCACAGAAACTGGGTGGCAGTTATTGCAAGGTATCATGTAAACCAACTGTATTTGAGTAACCTGTTTTGTAGTATAGAGTTACTGGAAACAACTGATCTTTCCATATTATTTTGTCATTATTTTAATATTTGGAGGAAGTAGTTGTTTGCGTATCGTAGGATAGGTTACTCGGTAGTACAATGCTTTTATAATATTTAAAGTAGAACTCTGTTAATTTTTAACTTTAAGAAATTTCTTTTAGCAGATTCGTGCGCCATACTGATAAAACATTTTGTACGTTTTATTTTGAATGACATGACAAATGTCAGATAATGCGCGTGATTTAAAATTCATGATCACAAATCCTACATGTTTTTAATTAAAAACAACGCCGATATGTCCCCTTTTTTAATAGTTAGGGTGATTAGGGAAACTGGAAATACAGTTCGGTGTGGGTTGGGTTTATTAATGTTTTAAATGTAGGTTTTATGCTTTAGTTTTTTGGAGCAAGTGTAGTTTACGTCCCCCTGTAGTGCCTAGTGTAGTTTACGTTCCCGACATTATCCTAGTGTAGTTTGCGTTCTCCAACTTTGTCCGCGTATACCTAATCAAATAAAACGTTAAAACTAACGAAAATATTACGACTGTATATATATATATATTATATACAGGGTGTTTCAGGAGGAAAGGTCAATACTTCGGGAGGTGATAGTATCGGTCATTGGAGAAAAAAGTTCATATGAACATGTGCCTAATTCTGAATGGTTACGGAGATAGAGCTGTTTGAATCTGATGCGCGTGCAGCAGCTCTTCCTCCCCCTTCCCTCCCCTATAACCTTGAACCATGTAAGCTGTAATGTAAGCATGTAACATAAGTCAGTCGACAGCTGACTGTTTGAGTGACATTGTTTGGGTTTTGAAACAGTGTTAAGAATGCCACACACCTTCACACATGCCGAATATGCAGATATGGTGTATATCTACGGTTTTTGAGATGGAAGTGCAACAGCTGCTGCTGCAGAATACCGTCGACGGTTTCCGAACCGCAGAATTCCGGATCGAAGAATGTTTACCAGGGTTTTCAGCACATTGCGTGAGATTGGTACCTTCCCAGCGCTCATGTTTCATCTGAACGTGAAGGTCAACAAGATGTGGATGAAGTGGAAAACATTCTTCAGTTGGTAGAGCGTAGTCCTACTACTAGCTCATGAAGAATTTCTACACCTCTCGGTGTACCACACACAAGAGTATGGCGAACATTACGTGAAGAAGGCTTGCATCCATATCATGTACAGCGTGTACAACACCTTCAACCAGGAGACGCTGCCATGCGACTGGAATTTTGTCATTGGGTAAATGCTAATCACCGATTGCTTCGATTAATACTGTTCACCGATGAAGCTACTTTCACCCGTGACGGTATCAACAACACTCGTAACTCTCATCGGTGGTCAGACGAAAATCCAAATGCCACTGTGGAAACAAATTTTCAACAACGCTTCTCTGCCAATGTGTGGTGCGGTATCATCGATGATCAGCTGATTGGCCCTGTTACTTTAGAGAATCGTCTTACAGGACAAAGTTACCTAGAATTTCTGCAAAATGAATTGCCAGGACTATTGGAGGATGTTCCTTTGGCTACACGCGCTGGTATGTACTTTCAGCATGACGGAGCTCCTCCACATTCTACCCGTCTGGTGATGCAATACCTAAATCAAACTTTCCCTGGTCGATGGATCGGCCGCGGTGGTCCCATTCAATGGCCACCAAGGTCTCCAGACCTCTCTCCGTTAGATTATTGTTTGTGGGGGTGGATGAAACGTCAAGTTTACAAAAGAAAGGTGGATACACGATACGAATTGCTCGCGCGCATTTTGGATGCTGCTGCCCGCGTAAAGGAACATCAAGATCAACTCAGACGAACATGCGCCTCGGTGGTGTAGTGGTTAGTGTCGCTAACTACGAATCCATCAGCCCCGGGTTCGAGACCCGACGGCAGCCGGCGCGCAGCAGAAACCCAGCTGTTCATCCTTCCACACAATAAAGAAGTGGTTGGTATATAAATGGGTACCCTAAGTGGCCTAATGGTTAAGACGCTGGGCTGCTGATGGGGCGTGGTTCGGATTCCACGTTAAACTGTAGGTCTAAGGTGGAGTGAAAAGCTTGACCTTCGTCAGAATGAACAATTCGGGCGGAAGCTAAATAAAAGTTGACCAAAGGTATATAAAAAAACAACACGCGATCTTCGCACACGAGTTGCAAAGTGCATTGAGGTTGACGGTGGGATTTTCGAAAACGCATTGTAAACTGTAACAAATTTGTCATTTCTGTATCTGATACTCTTCAAAATGCCAATGTTTAAACATTAAATGTTAGAAACGGTAATTGGTTTCTCTTTCTTGATTGCCATTAGCAATGTTTTTGTATTTATAGATTGAAACAGCTCTATCTCCGTGACCATTCAAAATTAGACACATGTTCATATGAACTTTTTTCTCACAATGACCGGTACTATCACCTCCCGAAGTAGTGACCTTTCCTCCTGAAACACTATATATATATATATATATATATATATATATATATATATATATATATATACTAGGTCAAAGTTGGGGAACGTAAACTACACTAGGATCTTTAGGAGACATTTTTTAAATGAATCCATCAAATAAAACGTTAAAACTAACGAAAATATTACGACTTAACCTAACCAATCGTTATATATATATATATATATATATATATATATATATATATATATATAAAACGATTGGTTAGGTTAAGTCGTAATATTTTCGTTAGTTTTAACGTTTTATTTGATGGATTCATTTAAAAAATGTCTCCTAAAGATCCTAGTGTAGTTTACGTTCCCCAACTTTGACCTAGTTTAGTTTGTGTCCCCTTTTGCGTCAGGGGGATGTAAACTACACTTGCTCCAGTTTTTTTAATATTTTAAATCTATTTTTTAAACTGACTTTGTGACTCCGAAAGCTCTTTCATTAAAACTTCTAGTTTTTTTTAATATATATAAATATATATAATGTTATTATTGAGCTTTTCTCGAGTCAACCTATAGAGAGTCCACGAAGTAAATAAAAACCATAGTTTTAAATAATAGGTCTTTGATCTCGACTCTTTGAGTCTTTGTTGCTTGTTTGTTTAACCTCCTTTGCGACGTTTAAGGTCATATGTCGGAGGGGAGCTACAACTTTGTGTAGGATCCGAACCATCACGAGTCGCTACATCATCCGGACGCGGAGAACATTCCCCATTCAACTATGGTCAGACCCAATGTCGCTTAATTTCGCTGCTGATCGACGGGAAGCGGCGCGTGTGGGCGTAACCAAAAATTAAAAGAGTATACGAATGAGATCGTGGAAATCGAAAATGCATCAAATGTCACAAGAAATTGTATTTATTTACAAATAAATAAATAAATAAATAAATAAATAAAACATAGAATAATAAACTTAATTTGAAATTGTAACAATAATTTTGAAATAATTATTGAAAGATGAGTCGAGAACAGTTTTAGGTATTGTGCAGTTATTATATATTAGTTATATAAAAAGCAATATGCAATAATTAGTATCAATATGGAGATAAAAGTTAATCGCGATATTTCCCGTCCTCACGTATTACTATTAATGCGTAGCTGTGAATTGATGTACACTAAATCAATTCACACGTATTGCTATAAATGCTGTAATAACAGCTAGTAACACGGGTTTTGTCTCGGGATAAAGTGTACACCAACCGTTATTGTAAGAATGTTTTGCTGACTAATGTTGTGCGTATAAACACGTATGCATGTTCGCATAAAATGGTAGAATCGAGCGCAGTGATTCTCGATACAATAATATATCGTAAATAAAAAGATGTTATCCAGTAACTGGTAGCGATTTTTTTTTTTTTTAAATATACGTACGTGCGTATAATGCGTATGCTTAGTTACGCCACTGAGTGGTGTTTTCGACATTGGTCACGAAGTAGCCCTCCTCGACTCTTTCTTTATCGAACACATATCGAAGTCGTAAAACAAAAGAATTATGTTTTAATTGTATGAGATACTGAAACATAATTCAGTCCAACATTTTTTCCAATCCTAATCTGGTTCCAAAGAGATTATCTGAATCCATATACAGAGTACATCGATCTAAATACGCTTGAACCTGGATCCAAATTCCCTTACATACGTATATACGAAGACAAGATTTAGGTTGGATTAGATTTTGTAAGAAGGTATCATAGATGTACTTTTGTTTACGTTAAACTTAGGTTTAAAGAAGATAAATTATAGGTTTAATGGACTAAAATTAACAATATTGGAGAATTTTTTTGTTTTATTTAAAAAAAATAAATGGCTTATTAGACTTTTAATAGAGCAGACAACCACATGTAAGTGGTTTTTTTTGTAGGTTAGGTTAAAGTAATTACTTTAGAATTTTTCTTTTCCCATCCTAAACATTGGACTAGTTCGTGTAGCGTATAATTATTATTAGATATTTAGATATTTAGGCGATTAATTATAGTAGCTGAAATCCATATTGGGCTCCAAATAAATCGCCCAACAGAGCATACATGTAAATGTTTTTTGTGTAAGTTAGGTTAGGTTAGATTTATTGGGAACCCAATATGGGTTTCGCCAAATATAATTAATCGGCCAAATCTCTAAATATCCAATGAATCTGTGCGCTACACGAACTAGTCCTACGTTTAACTATTATTTATAGGTTTATTTACAATTTCTATTTAGCAAAATCACTTCTTCATGGCATAAAAGGCTATCTGGAATTTATTGGTCATTTTATTTGTTTACATAAAACAAAAAAAATTGTCCACCATTATTAATTTTTACGTTTATTCGGGTTAGTAGTAAAAGGAAGGCCATAAACTGGCACAATGCTCAGACCAAAATAAAGCAGCCCATCGCGTTAACTCCCGTATTATTATTATTATTAACAGCACTATCGGGGATCGAACCCACGACCTCAGTGTCTTCCCTTCGCTCGTAGGGAAATAGCATTGCTTTCTGGGTTACAGCCGCTGGCAAAGAGAACACACACACACACATATATATATATATATATATATATATTTATGACGTTTCAGGAAACCTGTTTCACACTGGAGCCGGTTTTTCAAAGCAGATTGAAAGCTTCATTCTTCGTTAATTAACATTTATTTAATTAATAATGTCTATAAATACATTTTTGTCTGCGCCTTTTATTTCAATCGAACTGTAATTAAACTGAATGATATTAATCAATGTGCGATGTAAAAAATAGCGCTCGTGACTCAATGAATAACACTATTTCCCGATAAACGAAGTTAGCGCAATGAGCCGCATTAATCCGACCCGAGCATTGTGCCAGTTCGCTTGCCTTCCCACTCATTACGCAGCTGAACAAAAAAAATTTTTTTGTTTCGTTGCCAAGGAAATTCGTACGAATTTAGGGTATTTTGGGGTTGCTGAATTCCAAAATGAAAGTAGTTTTTCCGATTTGGCTCTAGTTCTTGAGATAATGAATACCCTCAATTAATAGGAAACGTAACCATAACGCGTGCATATGGGAAACTACCGGAACATTCTAGATGGTGAGACACGCGAATATTCTTAGTGTTTACTCCGCGATCATTCTAGAATATTCCCCCTCCGTATATAAGTCATCGGCCACCCAACCAGTAAGTAGGCTCCGCCTGAACATTAATTTTTTGCATTTTTACGTATTTCAATGGGGTACCAATTATCTCATAAATTAGAGCCAATCTAGCAAAACCGATGTCATATTCGGAATCAGCACCACAAAGTTACCCCAAAATCACTCTAATATGATTGGCAATAAAATGAGTGTTGACCAGTGTTATCAGTAACGAACGTAAACATAAGTTTGGCTTCTTTGTTAGTATTTGTTTGGAAGAACTTTCTTCTAAACAACTCTGTCCTTTTAACTCAACATTTGTTTCAGAAATACCCTACTTTTGTTATATATATATATATATATATATATATATATATATATATATATATATATATATATATATATATATATATACATGTCCCATAAGTCCGGCATCATGGGAAAAATAATAAAAAAAAGCAAAACAAAAGCTTTTATTTACAGAACGTGCTCAGTATGTCCACCATTGTTTTCAATACACAAATTCAGACGTGATACCCAGTCAGCAAGCACACGGTAAATGATGTCAGGAGTAATAGTGTTACATGCCCCAATAATGCGCTGCCGCAAATGTTCAACACTCCTAATTTTCTCTGCGTATACCAGCGCTTTCAAGTCGCCCCAGAGATAAAAATCTAATGGCGTGAGATCCGGCCTTCTAGCTGGCCATTCCACAGGCCCTCTACGTCCTATCCAAAGACCAGGGAATTGTTGGTACGGGTATTCCCTTACTTGGGTGCTCTAATGTGTAGGAGCGCCGTCTTGCTGGAACCATGTTGGGAAATTTCCTTCTTCGTTCAAGACACTGGTAAATGCTTCTTCCTTGAGCGTACGTAGGTAGGTGCCTCCAGTGACATGTTCATCGAAAAAGAGGGGGCCTATGATGCGATCCTTCCAAATGCCACACCATACAGTACCATCACCCGAGATGCACCTTGTTCCTTTGAAGAGGTATACCAGTGAGGGTTGTTTTGAGACCAGTAGCGGGTGTTTTGTCGATTTACCTCACCATTTCCATAAAAAACAGCCTCGTCACTGAACAGAATGGTGGACGGGAAATTGGCATCCCGAGCATATTGTTCCGTAGCCCATTCACAAAATTCCATCCGCCGGTCGGGATCATCATCTTCGCTAATTTCTGTAGGATCTGAAGTTATATGGATGCCATTTGTGAGCCTGAAGAATGCGATGGATGCTACTTTTCGACACTCCTTCTCGGCGACAATCGCCGAAGAGACTTATTGGGACTTCTGTTAAAATGTGCCAGGATAGCAGTCGCTGTATCATCGTCAGTGGACCTCCTTGAAGGTCCACTGCGTGGTTTATCGTCTATGGATCCTGTTTCCTTAAACTTTGCAACAAGTCTGCTAACACAACTCTGTGTTATTGGCTCGCGGTCTGCTGCAGTCTGTTAATTAAATTCAGCAGCGGCCTCTCTTTGACTCCGATTTCCTATGAGTAGAATTATCTGGATTCATTCTTCTTGCTCACAGACATGGCCTGTAGAAAGAGAAAAATATGAATGTAGAAATAGAAAAATATGAATTTCTCCTATGATGCCGGACTTATGGGACACCCTGTATATATATATATATATATATATATATATATATATATATATATGAAAATTATTTCACGAAAGTAACACGTGAAAAATATTTATGATGAATAAAACCACGAAGGAAAGGAAACACAGAACTGGTGCTCAAGCGCTTTCGTCTAGTGACATCCTCGGTGGTGTAGTGGTTAGCGTCGCTGACTACGAATTCATCGGCCCCGGGATCGAGACCCGGTGATGGCAGCCGGCGCGCAGCAAAACCCAGCTGTTCATCCTTTCACACAATAAAGAAAGTGGTTGGTAGATAAATGGGTACCCTGGGTGGCCTAGTGGTTAAGACGCTGGGCTGCTGGTGGGGCGTGGTTCGGATTCCACGTTAAACTGTAGGTCTAAGGTGGAGTAAAAAGCTTGACCTTCGTCAGAATGAACAATTCGGGCGGAAGCTAACTAAAAGTTATATATATATATATATATATATATAGAGAGAGAGAGAGAGAGAGAGAATACAGTGACGAGTAAATTCTAAATAAATACATAAGCATATTTTTATATACGAACGAACAATATACGAGTATGTCTACAGTGTCCAGTATGTACTCGTAAGTATTTACGCACTCATACGCATTTGATGTAACTTATTAAAAAAAAATTAAATGTAGCTAATTTAAAAATCTTCAATTAAAACGAAAAAAATTATACCTTTATTTTTCGAGTGATGAAAATCTGATAAACGCAACAAAAGGCGACTTATCTTTGGTCACGTGACTTCCATACTCGCGATTTCTTCTAACACGAACATCTCGAAAGGAACCGATCTTCAAAGAAAATTCCGGACGTTGGAAGCCTTTAAAGCGGCGATTGAACGCAAAATCCGTTCTATTTCAATCGAAACGTTGGAGGCCGTGATAAGAAATTACGGTGGCCGGAATCGTCACGCAATTTCGCGAAGGGAAGCACGCTGTCTTCAGCGTATTGAATGAATGTAAAAAAAAATGAAATAAAATGTCCCCATCTTTTTTCGCAATTATCGGGCCAAGTTTTATGAATGTTATTTAATATAGTAATTTTAATTAATTTTTGAAAGTACAATTAAAGAATTATCCTGCATGCGTACACACACACACACACACATACACACATATATACTGTATATATATTAAATTACAGCGCAATAATGAAATACAGTAGTAACAAAAATTGTGAAGTTATGAGAGAATCAACGAAAGCAATTCTTGAAAGCACTCTCCTGTCGCCTCCAAACAGGGATGAACACGATGGTTGCAAAGGTCGTAGGGTTTTTTCCGGGACTTTTATCACATTTTTAAACAACTAGATTTTTTTTTTTCTAAAGAAAACGTCAATTCAGCATGGTTTGTCCATAAAATAAAATTAGAAAATTGTTATTTGCAACGTCGTATTCATTTCTTTTTATCATTACGTCATATCTTCATTGCCATGAGAGTTTTCATGTTGTCCAAGGAGTAAAATCTCGTATCGCAAGCACTGCATTCGATGTGCCGTCGCGTTCGTTTGTTGGTGTCTTTCGCAACGTCAAACACCGGTTCAATAATTCTAAAATCGATGTCGATGGTCTGTACAAACTCATTAACATGAAGTGGACAAGAGAAACGTTGCAGTTATGAGCACAAGTTATGAGCAGTTATGAGCACTGCTCTGAGGCGGTTTGCCAAAAAATCCAGAAACCCTGAAGAAAAACACTGACTTTTGCAATGCCCCTTACGACGAAAGAAAGAAAAAAAATATGTGCATAATAAGTGAACAGAGTTAAATAAAACAAAACAATAAAGACAGATAGATAGATAGTTGTATGATAGATAAAAGATTCCGAGTAGACTAGGAATCTGTGTTTGTTTCATTACAGCTTTTTTACTGTACAGTATTTTTCCCATTTATTCTGTTGTATCTATTTTCTTTTATGAGTCTTCGTTCTTGTAAATTATTATATTATATTATATTATATATTAAATATATTATTTCTTTATATTTACTTATCCGTAAAACACTATGACATTGTTTTATTTTAAGCTCTCATATTAATATTATAATGACTTTTGTTATAATTTACATCAGCAATTGAAAATACAAGTTTGAAAAACATGGGTTAAATCCATTTCATATTTTAACCTATCATATTACCATAGAAAATATATCCTTATCATTTGAAAATATGACTAGTAATTAGCATGTTCATTATACAGTAGTCACGCGGTTATCCGTAATTTACTCAACCGTGAATCGAGTTAACCATGATTTACGAATTGTGACCATTGTGCACTTATCCGTGGTCTTGACGGAGAGTTAACCGTGATTTGGCGCGGTATATACATCCGCGGCTCGCCTCCCGCCAGACCACCACAACGCGCTTCATAGAGTACACGTGTGCGCTTGTGGCTTTGCATATTTTTTTTCCAAATTACCAAAGACAATTAATATTAGCAGCAATGTTAGCGGGGGGAGGGGTTACAGTCTTCGGAAACGGACGAGCTTCACGTCTTGTGGCGAATACAAACTACTTAATTGCGTATTATACTGTAATAGAATAATACTGTGTGTAGTGGCGCGCGAGGTGGTAGGCCAGTCAATGGTAGCCGGCAGTAGTAGCTGCACTACCAACCCACCGGCAGGATGAATATACTAAGTTAATCGTGAAATTGGGATGTCCGTGATCATGGACCGACCCTCAAATAAATGAGTGAGTACTGTATTCTTTATATACAGTATGTTTATAAAGTCCCTAGCTATTTCAATGAAAACGTAGCAAAAAGGGTAAAATTCAAATACAATATAATAGAAGGCATACATTTAATGAATACTTAAGCATATGATTCTACATGAGCACCATCAGTATCTCTGCAGAGTTCAAATCTGTCAGCAGCATTGCTGAACACATTTTGGAGCATGACAGGGGTTATTTTTGTAACTGTTGTTACGATACGAGCACGTAAATGTCCCAGCTTCATTCAAATGGCACCGTCGTCGTTCAACAAGATGGGGCACCTTGTCATTACGCAAACA
Source organism: Bathynomus jamesi (assembly GCA_023014485.1). Lineage (NCBI taxonomy): Eukaryota > Metazoa > Arthropoda > Malacostraca > Isopoda > Cirolanidae > Bathynomus > Bathynomus jamesi. The sequence goes on from JAJOZX010006585.1 coordinate 32,617, forward strand.
TTGTTCGGGAGTACTTAGCTAAATGAACGATTTCCAAATCGGTGGATCGGACGTGGAGGCGACAGGCCCTGGGCGGCTCGATCTCCTGACCTAACGCCCTTGGATTTCTTTGCATGGGGCTTTATCAAATCAAACGTTTATCAAACGAGGGTTACAGAACTGCAAGATTTACGTGCTCGTATCGTAACAGCAGTTACAAAAATAACCCGTCATGCTCCAAAATGTGTTCCACAATGTTGCTGACAGATTCGAACTCTGTAGAGATACTGATGGTACTCATGTAGAATCATATGCTTAAGTATTCATTAAATGTATGCCTTCTATTATATTGTCGTTGAATTTTACCCTTTTCTGCTCGTTTTCACTGAAATAGATAGTGACTTTATAAATACCCTGTATTTAATCCTTTTTTTATATTGAAATTTTAATTTTGTAATTTATATTCTAGTTTTGGCTCTTCAGTAAATATTCTCAAGTCAAAATCGGGATAAAAATTTATTAAAAAATGGCCGCAAAAGCAAAGAACGTCCGTCTTTCATCCAAAGTTCTAAACTTATTTAAATTTAAAACCAAATTTTGAACGACCACCATTTGCTTTCTATAAAATAGAAATGAAAGCCGTTATCCGTTGGACTTATTCCAGTTTACAAACCAATTGGAATTTGATTTACAAGTATTTCCATTCCTTTTTGATAACTTTTAAATTTCGTTCACTCGTTCATTTTTGTTTCTTGATCAACAATTTGAAGTTCTCATGGGCCACTTCTGGTATTTTATTCCACAGTTTAATAGGGCACTCATGAAGGAAGGGTAATGTTAAATTGATTCTATTCTGGAAATAACACGCGAATTAGTTTGTTTCATTCTCTCTACTAGGTTTTTCTCACTAATATACAACAGAAGTTGCTCTACAGTATTTTCAACTTTTTGCATTTCCTTAATCTTTGCCCTGTTTGTCCTATGCAGTGGCATTGTCGGGTAAGAGAGAATTGATCTTATTAGACTTACGTATAATTTTCTTTTGTTTTTCATGATCAGTCCTATAATTTTGTTTTCGTTCTTTGAATTCTTTTTGTTTTACGTGTAATATACTCAATTACCTACTTGTCGTCATTTTCAAGCCTAAAACATTTCTCCGTCAAGACTTATTTCTCCCACCTTCCGTCCTCCAACACGTGCTGCAGTTCATTCGACCGTATGTTAATGATGATAAGAGAAATCTCTTGATTTTAAGATGTTTTGAGGGCCTGCATTGTTTACATACACGGTAGTTTCAAGTTGCTCTAAGAGATAAAAATCTCTATAGCCAAACAACCACGTTATATACGGTACTTATCAGTGATAATTATTTGGAATACTTTATTTTGGAATAGGATGATTTAGACTTGATATGGAAAGTGATACTTTTTCTGGAAAAATACGAGAAAACAAATGAGGATTTAAAATAGAAGTTGGCGGAGTGGAGGGGGGGGGGGGGGGGGGGAGATAACAATATTAGCAAAAATAAATCATTAGAAGTTTTAGAATTTTAAACATATTTTGGTTAAAAGTAGTTTTTACTTACATTTCCTTAATCTAAAATACGTTTTAATACAGATAGGGTTGCCAACTTTTTCTCATTGAAATGAAGAACATTTTGCCTTGAGACTTGCCCTTTGCGTGCTTGGTCACATTGTATACGCAACCAAATTCCAGGAAAAATGACGAATTACAGCTCTTACAAAATGGACGGCTTTTATCCTCGGTTCGATTCTTTATGCATTCATAATTTTTCTGCCAATCCCTGCTATATACACATTTTCATTTATCATTTTTCTTCACTGGCGAATGCAACACATCAGACAAAGTTAATGCCACGCCTGCGTCTTATTTCGTAGCCGGCAGACTAAAGGAAATGATAACTCACTCACTGACCACAAACTAACTCAAATATTCTTAACGGTAGTATTTGTGTAACAGTTCAGTTGTTCCAGAACTTTCTACAACACCCTTAGTGACTCTTGAGCTGAACATTCAGAAAGACCCAACCCTGCATTCCCCCTGATGCAACAATGATTGGTGACCAATCATGCGACTTCAGAGTTGGCTCCGCCCACAGATCCAACGAGAACTCTACAAACATGAATCATTTGGTGAAAATATCTTTTGGTAACTAAATGGGTATATATTTTTAACTTTTAAATCAGACTGCTAAAAAATGGGGTCAAATGTACAATTTGTGGGACCGAGAAACAATGTTATCGAATGAAGGACAGTCCCACGCAATGCGGGACGATTGACAAGTTGACCCAACCCTATGAATAATGACGCACTAGACCTATTAAATTTATGCTAAACTTCTCAGTTTGGTTAGTGAGTATGCACAATTTTTGTTCTTTTTTACACTTTTAAAATGACAAACTTCTTGTTCTTTTGTCTTTTGCATCTTTTAACTTAACATTTTTGATGTAAACACTTCGGGTTGTAACTAGCATTTTCCGTAACATTAATTTGAAATGCATAGAAAGTAAATTTAAAACGACGTCTTCACTTTTCCTCACCTATGGCGACGTCACATACGTTTGAATTAGTTTAGTTGTACCAGAGGAAGAAATAGAGGAAGAAATAGAGATCATATTACAGAAGAATGAAAATTTTTCTGAGACACTCGTTTATAAACGCCTTGGCGGTAACTTTTAATCGTTACGGGATCCAGTGTTTGGTTCTTTCTTTTTTCCGCACATCACCACCTCTGAACCCGCACCACAGACTTACAAACTTCATACGTTCCCGCAATTTTGGCTCTCTGATTTATTCTAAATCTGGTCTCCATCTTAAAGGCGAGCCTAACTTGGTTAAAATTTAAATGCCATCCTACAGTAATTAAGGGCTACCCCAGAATGGACTAAGACTTTGATAGTCCGAAACTCTTGTAGGCCTACTAGATGTACACTTTGTACAGTCAATCCAGCAAGAGAAAAAATACTAAAAAATCGTCTTTCAAATGAAACGAAAATAATTTTTCCCTCTCAATTTGAGTAAAAGTTGGCCACTTAAAAATAGGAAGTTACTTTCCAGTCACTATATATATATATATATATATATATATATAATTTTGTTTTTGTTTTTTACCCACCCAAATTTTTGTAATTTCGTTTCATGTTAGAAAATTAATTTTATTGTTAATAATTTGTTGCAGTAAACAAATATTTATGTGATCAAGTAAAATCTGCGTGTATATATATATATATATATATATATATATATATATATATATATATATATGAATTCACAATTATGAATTTCGCAATTAAACACGTGAAATGAATGAATGATGCAGATCACAAGTCAAAAGAAAAATGATTCCAAGGCCTTTCGTGTATTCAGAAATACACCTCGTCAGGGAAAGAAGGGAGAGGCGAGATGACAAAAAATATACAACGGGACAGAAAAACAAAAAGATTAGCACATGACTAACAAGAGTTGATTAGTGGCAAAAGGTTTTAACAGGATATTGTCAATTTTATACATTCCCGCACTGTTATTGAAATTATTTTTAAAATAGATAAATGCACATTCTAGAATATTCCTTTCAATTATATCTGTTTTAACGAATATTGTAGAATGTGCATTTATCTATTTTAAAATAATTTCAATAACAGCGGGAATGTATAAAATTGACAATATCCTGTTAAAATACCTTTTGCCTCTAATCAAACTCTTGTTAATCATGTGCTAATAATTTTTTTGTTTTTCTCTCCCGTTGTATATATTTTTGTCATCTCGCCTCCTCCCTTCATTCCCTGATGAGGTGTACTTATGAATACACGAAAGGCCTTGGAATCATTTTTCTTTTTCCTTTGGGTTTGCACCACACACACACACACACCACACATATATACTATATATATATACATATACATACACACACACTTGTTTAAGTTAAACATAAATTATGCTCATTTTAGAATAAAAAATGTCTAACCAAATTTGCTAATTCCTAATTCCCTTTTTTATGTTAGAATTTCTTCATTTAATTTTAAACTTAACTATTACATTTTCAGTTATGCACATTATACATAGAAAAATATAAAACCTTTTTACCCTCGCTGGATTCGAAACGCTGCCACTGAAATTCTTCACGGAACGTACAGTCTTTCACTCTTTACGATGTCCTGCTACGAATATTCGTAACACGTCGGGTATTTCTAGCTTTGATCTACGCAAAATTTTGTTAAATATGTTTTGAGGTGAAAATCAATTTATATTTGCATTTGAAAACTAAATATTCAGAAAAAAATACAAAAATGTGTCCTTAGAATTCTTTTAAAACTCTTTATGGACAGAGTGGGTGCGTGGGTCGTAATTCAGAAATATAATTTATTAGTATTAATCAGTATTCATAACAAAAATCTAAAATAACTAAATGAAACCAACAAAATGCGACTATGGTAACTCGGCACTTATTCCTTTTCACCCCCCCGCAATTTCTTTTTCCCGGTTAGGTCAACTGTACGCCTTTGACAATTGGGTTAGGTTAAGTTATGATATTTTCGTTAAATATTCACTTATTCCTTTATTTTAACGAAAAATATCATGACTTAACCTAACCAATTGTCAATGGCGTACAGTTGACCTAACCGGGGAAAACAGAAATTGCGGGAGAAAAAGGAATAAGTGCCGGTAATTCTACATAAAACAATTATTATTATATTTTAGCCATAACTTTATTTGATCCAAACAAGAAGTACTGTAGTTAACCAAACGTTTAGTGCTTTGTTGTTTTAAATAAGCGATTTCTCTCTGTAGGGAAATAAAGAGAAATAATTTAAGGTTTCATATTTGTCAGTGGCTACAAGATTAAAAGATTAAGTTGCGGTCGATCCGATCATGTCTTTTCAGCTAATCTCATAGTTGAACTAATAAATAAATCAGATGATATTTTGTTTCTGTTGTTTAAGTTCAGTCACTTTCGACCTTTTTCCTATTTGATTATGGTATAACTATTAAACTGTCATTAATAAAATTAATTAAATGCAATTATACTACTCGTAACAATTAAAGTTTACTCGTAAGTATCCAGGAAGAAGATAAATGTCAATAAACTTCTGAAATTACATTAATGATTTAATAAATGAAGCCATAGTGAAATGTCATTGTGTCATGTTGCAGATGAACCCTAAATGTCACTATATATGCGTAATAACCACGACCGATCAATGTTTACGAGTATCAGTTCAAAGTGTATGTATGTGACTAATTCGAACAGTATCCTATGCTATTTTAACACTGGTGAAACGATGCTGGACAGATGTTAATGTAAACAAGGTTGAGCTAATTAACTTAAATACCACAGGAATTAAACAAATTAGAGAATTAATTACACTGTAAACAAGAGAACTGTAAAGGTCGAAGTACTTAAAAAGGGACTTTATGTAATTTTAACATTTCAAGTAATAAAAAGTTAGCAATACTCACCGCATATACAGGTTCCCCTTTTGGTATATAAGGTCAAAAAATCAAAAAAGAGTGCCAGTAAATTGACAGTAGTGTCTATGCGGTCTCAATTTGGAACCTAATTCTGAGAGGAACATTTCCTTTCTTAAACTATTTGAAACATAAAAAGAAATCAAACGTAGTAAAATGTTCACGTTATAGTGAACTTTGCTACTTACAGTGTCCTGTAACATCGGTAGTGATGAAACAGTATTGGAAGAATATAGCTTCATTTCGTATAATAACAGAATAATTTGTTTCCAGTGCAAAACTTCCGATGTGGCCGCAGTACTCTTGATGATGTTGACTCACAAATACAAAATCATTGCTGTCGATGCATAATGGTGAAAAGTAAATGTCGAATAAATAATAATGTTGAAAAAATAATAATGAAATATTAACAACATTATGATCTCTAACGAACCTAATTATTTTCACTATACTCTACTATAATGACAAATTTTTTACATTTTTCCTTGACACCATAATGAGTTTCTAACATTACAGTATAGTGAATCATTTACTATAATTCATTTCGACCTACTCAACGACATTTCTTCGACTTTCAATAGATCAGTCGTGTTTCCTTGAAGGCTATTCATACGCTTTTATAACTAGCGATACTGATATACTGCGCTCATAATAACTTCATACCCGTATATTAATAACTCATAAATATATTCTTTATACTCTTTATTATAAACTTGAACAACATTCGGTAGTGAAAACGGCCCCGCACTGTCTGACATATCGCTCAGGCTACGCTAATGCGCTAACTCCTCTATTATTATTATTACGAGCATCATTGGGAGTCGAACTCCCGACCTTAGTGTCTTCATTTCGCTTATAGGGAAACGGTGTTGTCCATTGTGAACGTCACATACATAAATTTCAATGATAAGCCATACTTACTAAATTCAGTAAATTTGCATTTTGGTAAACTATATTTCAAACTTGAAACACGCTATTTGTTGTAAGAATTCCATAAACATCACTTGGCATTTCATAATGAAATAGGGCTGGCAGTTCCCTTAGACTATATATATATGTATATAACTTGGTTAACTTGGTTTTGCTTCCGCCCGAATTGTTTATTCTGACGAAGGTCAAGCGTGTCACTCCTCCTTAGACCGACATTTTAACGTGGAATCCGAACCACGTCCCACCACGGGCGGCCAGAAATTACGAAGTTCTCGCCCGGACTCGATCTCACCACCTCTCGATCAGGCAGCAGTCCAGCGTCATAACCACTAGGTTATCCAGGGTACCCATTTATCTACCAACCAATTTTTTATTGTGTGGAAGGATGAACAGCTGTGTGTGTGTATAATATATAATAATTCCAAAAGTGTGTGTGTATCTTGTGAATTGGAATAAATATTTTCGATTTTAAAGTAACGGTTACCATGACAACGACTATAGGAGCGATGTACAAATAATAACATAAAAGCAGTCCCGAAACAGTCATTAAATTTTCTCTCGCGAATCTGCTCAATGTCCTTCGAGGATGTTACACACACACACACACACACACACACACACACACACACAAAATAAATAAATAAAAGGGTCATTATCCTCTTTTTCCCTATGTTCCCTTAATAAATTTAGATAAAGATAACTGGTAAATGTATTTAGGACGTTTCGTTATCGGGTTAATGGGTAGTGTCAAGTTTTTATTAACTATTTTTCTCTGTACATGATAGAATGTCAAGAAATGTAAAAGACAACGGGTTTACATTGCAGTTCCTATCACCAGAGTTATATATATATATATATATATATATATATATATATATACACACACACAGTGGTGTAGTGCTAAATAAAGAAGTGAGGGAACGCATTTTGAAAGTGTTACTCAGATGCGGGGGAACAATGGCGAGCGCGGCGAGCCCATACAGCTGGGGGTCCGTGGGCACTGTAAGCCCCCGGAAATCTTTTGAAATCTGACCAATTTCAGGGATATTTTGAGGTCATATGCACTGGATATTAGGATATATTCCAAGGTTGAAGATGCAGTATTTCCAGTGTCATTAGATATACGACATCCAGTACGATCAATAAAAATAGCTAACAACTGGAATGATTAACTAAAAAAAGTTAACAACTGGTACGCCGTGGTCGCCGTGGTGACTGTTTCACCAGATCTTTATAGGCTAGCATTGCTCAGTCGAAGCTAAAAGAAATGAAACAGTTAATGATTCTTTCTCATATTTCTTCTAGGGGTGGGAATTAAAATTTCATGACGTTAGAGATTTGTAAGTTCGGATTTATTTGAAATAGTGAGGGAACGCCGTTCCGTCTACCAAAAAAAGTAAGGGAACGCCGTTCCCACAGCACTACACCACTGTATATATATATATATATATATATATATATATATATATGCGCCTCGGTGGTGTAGTGGTTAGCGTCGCTGACTACGATCCATCGGCCTTGGGTTCGAGACCCGCTGACGGCAGCCGGTGCGTAGCAAAACCCAGCTGTTCATCCTTCCACACGATATAAGAAAGTGATTGGTAGATAAATGAGTATCCTTGGTGGCCTAGTGTTTAAGACGCTGGGCTGCTGGTGGGGCGTGGTTCGGATTCCACGTTAAACTGTAGGTCTAAGGTGGGGTGAAAAGCTTGACCTTCGTCAGAATGAACAATTCGGGCGGAAGCTAACCAAAGAAAATATATATAGAAACTATAAATTATTATATATAAAAATAGGATAATATACTGTACTGTATATATACACCTTTCAACCATTCAAATGTTCCTTGCGATGATTCCTCATTTCACGACACACACACACACACACACACACACATACAAGGTGTCTCAGAAGTCGCGCACCATAGGTTTTATTCAGATTTACGAGGTTTACGAGTCGAAATGGTTTATAAGTGATGTTTAATTACAATATATGTTCGATAATGTTCCAATAATAAAATTAATAGTATGTACAGTTAATCAAAAAAAGCTATCTTAAAATAATTAAATTGAATGAAGCTATATTAGCCAAGGGTGTCTCAGAAGTCGCGCACCATTGACTAATGTATGATAGTAGCTTCATTCAATTTAATTATTTGAAGATAGCTTTTTGATTAATTGTACATATTATTAATTTTATTATTGGAACATTATCGAACATATATTGTAATTAAACATCACCTATAAACCATTTCGACTCGTAAACCTCGTAAATCTGAATAAAGCCTATGGTGCGCGACTTCTGAGACACCCTGTGTATATATATATATAATATATATATTATATATATATATATATATATATAATATATTATATATATATAATATTGCTTAATGATGAGTAGGAAAACCGACAGCAACAAGGTATTCACCTAACGTTTCGAGAAATTCTATCCCATCTTCAGAGAAACTAAGTGGTACATCAAACAAAATAAATGTATAATATTAAAAATTTAAAGACATTCGTTAAAATTAACAATTTCATATTTAACGCTATCAATAATAATATCAATGTTAAAATGTACTCTTTGTGCTTACTAGTGTGTGAAATTAGTTACGACACTATGTGAAGTTCGACAAATACTGTAACTATCGTTCGTTTAAAGATGGTTCTAACTGTTCAATGTATAATGAGCATTCCAGAATTATAGTTGGTTGTTATAATTTTGAAATTTTGATGGGTCAATGAGTGGCTGAGTAAGTGGCAATATTCTCTAATAGACGATTTGCTTAGTCTTTGTAATGAGTAATTTGTTATATATGATTTTCCTCCATGCCTATATGCCCATACTCTCTTATAAATGACTGGCGCTCTGAGGCACCAATTCCTAAATTATCTTAACAATAAACATGAAAATGTACACTTCAGTAGATAACATTGTACAAAAGAATGATAATAAGCGTACATTTTCCATATTAACTTATCTATCTATGGATTAGGAACAAACTCTCACTGCCAAGTACCATTCAGTTTCAAAGTAATTCTTATTAAACTCCTCATTGACAGAGCGTACGAGATCCGCGTAACTTTTCCTTCCTTCCATAAGGAACATCAGTACATTAGTAAGCTTCTACGAGATAATTATTTTCGTCTTCCGCTTATAAAGAAACACTGATAAATTCCCGTTAACATTTATAAACCACCAATAATTACGTATTCAATACCGAAAGATAATCGTTATAGAACATTTTCGCTATATAAAATTCTAAATTAAAAATATACGAAACTCGTATGTTGACAATGTCCACAAGTAAATTTGAAACTATTTACTAATAATTAATCATTCCATAAAGTCATATCTCAAAGTTAAAGAAAAGCTTCCAACGAGTTTTAGTTCACATATCATCCACAAATTCACTCGCGCTACTTTGGTGCCTCAGAGCGCCAGAGGTGCCATAGAGCGCCAATCATTTATAAGAGAATATGAACATAGGGGCAAATCATATACTGTAGAACAAATTACTCGCTACAAGCACTGACCAAATCGTCTATTAGAGAACAGTACCATTTAATCAACCACTCATTAATCCATCAAAATTTCAAAATTATAACAACTAACTATATAATAAGAGGGAACTGCGTATTTTGGAATGGTCATTATATAAACGAACAATAGTTAAAATATTTATCCGAACTACACACGGTGTCCTAACTAATTTCACACACCAGTAAGTACAAAGAATACATTTTAACATTGATATTATATTGATAATGTTAAATTTTATATTGTTAATTTTAACGAATGTATTTCAATTTTTAATATACAGTCGAGGCCGCTTGTAAGAATCACGTTTGTACCAGAATAAACTGATTCTTACATCCGTTTCGGTATCATTGGCACGTTATTATTTCATATTAATAAAATACTGTACTAAAACATATATTTTATTTATCAACTTTTTATTTAAATGCTTTATACGTACACACAAAATGTTAAAAACTTTTTATTGTTATTTATTATAAAAAATTAAACTCAACCTACTTATATAACAGGATTAAAATATATTTCACATACAAATAAATTTCTTACCCCTAAAATAATTACTGTTTTCGATAGAAAGTGATTTAGCGTTAATTGTTTTCGATTTTTTGTAACTATATTTTCAATAAATTCTTGGTATTTATGATGCAGCTGGAAAAATGTTAGTTTCTGAGGTTTCATCAGAGCATTCAACATATTGTCTTAAAATTGAGAGCGCTCTTCTAACATCAGCCATTTTTGGTTTGACAATTTCTTCTAATCCGCCATCCACGTTTCTGTTGGTATCGTCCCGCGGCCGTAAAACATTCATCTATCAATTCGTTGTCTTCAATTAAATCATTCGCGCGTGTTTCTTCATTTAACTCCACCTCTTACAATTTTTCCATCCGCGCATTCGTTTGCGCTTCAGAAAATACACATTCTACACTATGTTCAGAGACACTTTCATTAACAAGATCCTTTTAGAAAGATAAGTTTTCCCGCTCACTGACAGGAAATTCCATTCTTAATGATTCTTACGAGCGAAATTGCCAGATTCTTATTCCGAATAAATTATTATCGTATATATACAATTGGAATCGGGACTGAGAGAAATGATTCTTACTCGCGTGATCATTACAAGCGGCCTCGACTGTAATACATTTAGTTTTTATGTTTTATGTAATGTTTAGTTTCTCTGACGATCGAAGAGACGTCAGAATAAGAATGAAAAACTTTATTGCTGTCGGTTTTCCCATTTATTATTAACTAAATTAAGATTTCTGGGGAACCTATCTATCTATCTATCTATCTATCTATCTATCTATCTATCTATATATATATATATATATACTGTTCAAACTTTGGTTCCCCAGAAATCTTAATTTAGTTAATACATACATACGTGTGTGTGTGTGTGTGTGTAACTTCTTTACGCAACTTTAAACCCTAAGGACTATATTACTCCCGTCGAATTCCATGATCTATAAGGCAAACTTCAATATGAATACTCTCCATTATTATACGTTGTGACTCAGTTATTGACTTCATCTCTTGCGCTCTTCTTCCAATCCACGAACACTGTTGTTCTCTTTTCCCAAGATTCATTTCACTCTTTAGTCATTATTGTCTCACTATAACTCTTGATCTACAGATCTACAGAAGCTAAGGCTAACAAAGACCCTAAGATCCACTCTAAGGTTAGCCCGAGAGAAAGGAAAGAGTAGGGGGTTAAGAGAAGAGAATAAGGGGTTAAGTAAGAAGCAACACCTATCACTCGTGGGTTAACATTCATTCAGAAAAAGAGAAAAAAGATTCACCATCATCATCCGCCGGCCACTGCCGACAAGTCAGAAAATAGTCGGAGAGAATAGGAGAGGGGTGAAAGATGAAAAAAGTAAAATAAGAACGCTTACAAACCATGCAACACAGTCTTAACTCACTGCCATACCATGCAAACTACAAACATGCAAGTAGAGAGAGTTACAGACATGCAAAGTAAGGAGATAAGAAAAAAAAAAAAAGAGTAGGTACAGTTAAACAAAAAGTGGGTTAGTTTACGCTACGAGCTACATCTACGTTCATGTCAGTAATTTTTTTTTTTTTTTTTTTTTTTTTTTTTATTGCTGGCATCACACGCTGGCATGTCACAAGCTGGCATTCATCGTCAACAGACTCATCCTCGAGCACTACCACCAGAGCTCCTGTTGTTAACTTTCTTTTTTAATTTTAAACAACGTTAATATTTTTAAAATGTCTGTCAAGACGGTTCTTAAACATATTAACGCTGGTAGAATGAACGACTGACGCGGGAAGATTATTCCATTTATCAATTACTTTAAACGTAAAGAAGTTTTTAGCGATATTAGTAATGAAACGTCTGCCACGCAACTTAAATCCGTTATTGCGAGTATTACTATTATCGAAAGTGAACAATTTATCAAAATTTACGTTATCGACGTTATTAACGATTTTGAAAACTTCAATAAGCTCCCCCCTTAATCTTCTAGTTGCGAGTGAATACAAGTCTAACTCTTTAATCCTATCTTCATAAGGCTTATTGCGCAATGACGGAATAAGTTTCGTGGCACGACGCTGAACCCTTTCTAACCTATCAATATCCTCACGCAAGTACGGGCACCAAAACTGAACTGCATATTCTAAATGAGGCCTGACTAGGGACTTGTAAAGGGGCAATATAATATCCTTCGATTTAAATTCGAAATTACGCGCTATGAAGCCTAACATCCTATTAGCTTTTGCGCAAGACTCCAGGCACTGGTTCCTAACCTTTAAATCTTTAGTTACGCGTACGCCTAAATCTACTTCCTCGTCAACGCTCGCTAACTCCCTATCATCCATCGTGTACGCGTAATTATTGTTGCGAGAACCTATATGCAAAACTTTACATTTATCTACGTTAAATTGCATCTGCCACTTATCCGTCCACTCCATAATCCTATTTACATCGTCTTGGATCCTATTTCTATCGTCCTCGTTAACAACCTTACCGCCTATTTTAGTATCGTCCGCGAATTTTGAAACGTTACTAGTCAATCCTACATCTATGTCGTTAATGTAAATTACGAATAACAATGGGCCTAACACTGAACCCTGTGGGACACCGCTACCTACATCTAACCACCCCGATTCACTACCATTAACTATGACCCTCTGTCTCCTAGCACGAAGCCATTCTTCTAACCAGTTAGCTACCTGACCGCGTATACCGTGCGCTTTAACCTTCGCAATTAGTCTCCTATGCGGAACTGTATCGAACGCCTTTTTAAAATCTAAATAAATAACGTCAGCTGCCCTATGCCTATCGTATTCGCGCACTATTTCGTTATAAAATTCTAACAAATTAGTTAAACAAGACCTATGGCGTCGAAACCCGTGCTGACTACTATTAATCAAACCCTACTTTTAAGTGATCGATAATACGATCCTAACTACGGATTCCAAAAGTTTACCGACAATTGACGTTAAGCTAATGGGCCTATAATTGCTAGCTACCGCGCGGTCGCCTTTTTTAAAAATAGGCGTGACGTTAGCTAATTTGAAGTCTTCAGGAATAATCGCCGTTTCGAGTGACTGATTAAAAATCTTCATTAAGGGGCCTACGATAACGTCTTTCAAATCTTTCAAATGTCTGGGATGAAAAGCGTCAGGGCCTGGAGCCTTGCTAACTTTTAGCCTATCGATATAATGCGCAATCTCAGCCTCGTAAACAGTTATTCATCTAAAATAGTCTCGCTACTAAATGGAACGATATCGTCAACGTCGGGGACATTATTTACGTCTTCAACGGTAAAAACTGTCGCAAAAAAGTTATTGAAAATACCCGCCATCGCCTGAGCGTCAGAAGCCAAAGCGCCATTTACATCCACTAGAGGGCCTATGTTATCTTTTACCGGCTTACGATTACTTACGTATTCAAAAAACTTTTTTGGATTATGTTTACTATCCGCAGCTATAAGTATCTCTAAATTACGCTTAGCATTCCTAACTGATCTTTTAACCTGACGTCTAAGCTCGATATATCTATTAAAGTTAGCTGCCGTGCCATTGCGCTTATTAAATCCATACGCTCTATTACGCTCTATTATAAACTCTCCTATTTCCCTACTCCACCACTTCGGCCTACCACGATTTCTGACGCGCTTGGGCCTACGAGGAATAAACTCCCTTTCAATATTCCTAAAACTTTCTTTAAACGCCACCCAACGCAAATTTGTGTCATTACCCATAAATAAGTTATCCCAGTCCACTACTCTTATCCTATCCGCAAAACTATCAAAATTAGCCCTACGAAAATCAAGGACTTCCACTACATTACTATCCTGAGTGTTTTCTATCAATAACTTAAACCTAAGAATTTGATGATCGCTACATCCTAAACTCTCGCCTACTTCTAAACCTTCGACTATATTCTCGCCGTTCGTCATCACTAAATCTAAGATATTATCACCGCGCGTTGGTTCGTAACTATCTGTCGTAAAAAGTTATCGTCCATAAACTCAACCAGTCTCAAACCCTCTTCATTACCCTAAAATTCTCGTAATTAACATTAGGGCAGTTAAAGTCTCCGACAATTATACTATTCCGATTGTCAATAAAATTACCAAGAAGTGAGTAAAATCTAGTATCTATATCGAGGGTTGAACGTGAGGTCTATAAACAACAACAAAATTAAAACTAATACTACGCGCCCTAACTTCAACACAGATCGCATTAATTGCTGCCGGAAAATCTAACTTAACCTCGATAGCCCTAAGGGAATTACGAATGTACAGCAAAACGCCTCCTCCAAATCTATGTAACCTATCTTAGTAAAGAGTTTAAACCCGGTATATGAAGTTCCCCCAACAAGTCCCGAGTCACGGTATTTAACCAAGTTTCAGTGATAGCAACTATATCATAGTTGCCGGAATAAATTACCGCCTTAAATTCATTTAATTTATTTCTAATACTACGCGCGTTGCAATAAAAGACGTTTAAGTTATTTTTTACCACGGGCCCGCGTTTTAAACAATTTATCACGTCGGGCCCGCGTTTCCCGGACCCACAACGTTTAAAGAAGGCTTCGACCTATACAGCTTTCGAACGTTTTCGTCTATTAACCTACCTAGCCTAGCATTACCTATTTCATTAAAATGCACCCCATCTTTTATAAAAAGGCTAGGATCATTGAATTCGGACCACAGCTTTACAAGGGTACACTTTCCTCAGCACAAATCTCTTCTAATTTGTTATTCAAAAATATTGTTTTGGACGTAATTCTAAGACCCAACCCGTGCCTAGGGGTAATACCTAGAACTAAAGACCTATCTGACCTCGCCTTCAGGGACCTAATTAACCCCCTATATCTCTCCAAAAGGTCAGGCACTCTCGTATCGGGCCTATACGAGTCGTTGCCTCCTACCATCGTCACCAACATTGAGTGACGGGAAGCAACGTCAATCCCTATCCACTTCGTCTCTAACTCTGTCAACCCTGGCCCCTGGGAGACAGACCCTCCTCCTATTGGTTGGATTCCGTTTAACGAACTCTTTGTCCATGTGGCGCACTAGAGTCCCCAATTAAATAGTTTCCCCCTCATTCACGTCCCTTTCCAAATGGGCGAAAGGTTCGAAACCTCGATAGGGGGGGGGGATTCCTATCACCTAATGTACGCGGCCTAGCTCCACCCTTAACCTCTCTAAATCCCTCGCTATCTACTACTCTCGGACTAACCTTAACCTCTTCCTCAACTCTATCTAACCTTCCCGACAAGCTACCTAAACTAGAAACTAAGTTACGCACCTCACCCTTCAAATTACTAACGTCTTCAACGTTAGTATTGGTTCGGCTTCCGTCAACCGTAGCCCTAACCCTGCCCTCATCAAGCGTTGCAAGTCTATCCGCTACCTCACGTACACTGCGTTTTATGTCAACTAATTCCTCCATGAACTCGCAAAAGAAACAAACTGATCTATCGGTAATCGCCATTGGACCGCCGTTATAATCCTTAAATTCCGAATACCACCGGTTAACCCTCCACCTAACACACGACGCTTTCTGCGACGGCATCGCGGAGTTAAAAATTTAAACCGTCACAGGTATAAGTTTAAATTAAGCCGGCACGCTATGAAAACTTCTAAATCGCTAAAAACCACTAATTAATTACTTAACTATAACAACGTAAATTTAAACGCAAGTATATAAAATTCAAAACTATCCAAAAGTAAAATTCTCAGCAATATATAAAAGTAGATGCAAATTCAGAGAGCTCAGGAAATGCGTCCGTTCAGTACAGAGTCTGGCTGACGATAGTGTACTGACGATCAGTACACTATATTTTTATGTACTTTCTCGACACCTCTATACAAATATAATAGGACCTATACTCATTTGGTTGACAAGACGTAATATCGACACTCTACAAACCTAATTTAACCTAACGTAACTTAACTCAGTGTAACCCATCAATAACTAGTCGATGTTAAGTCAATGATCAGATGCCTTTATCCCGATATGTGTAAAATGCCTTTAAAGAAGTCTTGCGTAAGTCCTCTTCCAGACCAAAGTAAAACCAAAATTTCAGTAAAAAAAAAAAAAAATGAAGTTCTCAAAAGGCATTGTGCAATGCCATACCCGATGAGGGTATGGCATGAGGGCATCAATTTTCTTGCAATGATTCTGTTGAATATACAATATTGCAAATAAATATTTTTTGTTCCAATGATGTTGTATTTTCTTACATATGCTGAAGAATATAATAATATTAGTAGATAATAAGATCAGTGTTTGCCTATAAAGAAATTAATTTGGGGTGGGTTGGCGGGGGGGGGGGGAGTAATTTTATTCTCGTAGGATTCTCTATATACGGAGTGATTCGCTCATAGGTATTTATGTAAATTTATTTCTGAGGTAGGACTTTCGAATCACCCTGTATAGAAGCAATAGTAGAAATATAAAATATTGCATTTTGTAATTTTTGAATTGAGCATCAAACGACGATTATAATTATATAATCATTACATTATTAATTATTTAATTATTATTATGTAATTATAATTATTAATCCTGTAATTATTATTAATTATGTAATTATTATGTTATATAAATTCAATTATCCAATTTTCTAATGGATCGAATGATAATGATAATATTAAGCGAATATTGACATAGCTATAAGTAGGAATTCTCAACTGCGTGAGTTCATCCATGATAATTATCAATTATTCGATTCAAGCATTTCCTTTTTATCGAACTGTTTTTCTTCCTCTCGCACAAAATGCGATTTTGTACAAATATGCTGCCATTCCTGTTACCCTCCTTCTATTATCCGTTACATACGCATCACACGCCTCTTCTGTCTGTCTACATTACTTTAAAACACTTTTAATCTTTGTATAATAATAATAATAATTGTAAGTATTTTTATATTTGTACAGTTTTCGCTTCCTTATTCCGCGTCAGACTTATCCCGTATATGACTTTTTCGGGAATGTCTCATTTTTTGAAACTATATTTACAAAACACACAATATGAACGTCGTGGCCATGTTGCAGCACCGCTTTCCGCGGATTATCGAAGTTAAACGCTATTAGATCTGGGAAGTAGTTGGATGGTTGAACGTCCTCCGAACGCGTTCAGATGGTGTAGCGACTCGCAGTTCGGATCGCGTGTAAAGGTTCCTCTGTCACGATATCTTTGATGTTACGAAGCGGGTCAAACAAGCCAAAAACAATTAATCCATAACGTACACCACGTTCATTTGTTTGTGGTTACGTTTTCGTGCCACCTTACGTTCTTTTGTTGTTCACTTCTGGACAGTAAATTTCTTTCATAAACTTCGTCTTATTATATAACCATTTACTCACGTCACGATTATTAGAACATTACTGGTTCGCGAAAAGGTATCGTCGAGCTTAAGACTAAAGTTACATTGATAGATAAACATTACGAAAAATGCTCACTAATTAATTGTATGGATAGGTTAAACAGGTAACCAGAAAACGTTTTAACGCAATGAAATACTGAACCTAAATCCGATCCAGTAATTCTCGAATCCGAAGAGAGAGAGAGAGAGAGAGAGAGAGAGAGAGAGAGAGAGAGAGAGAGAGAGTCCCTGTCTGATGTTTTTCCTTTTAGCTTTGCAGGCAGCGGAAACTAAATAACGAGAATTAGTCTTTTGAAAGAGCAATAGTGGAGCTTTTGTTTTTTCATTATTTTTTTAATCACAAAGCTCCTGAATGCTTTGTTTGAGATTGTGAGAGCATACTCAGTTTTGCAGCGGTGCAAAGTAATCATCTTAGTGGCTATTACAATGCTCAGTGATACTCGTGTAAAGCGAAGTTATTTCAATGTCCGTCGTCCCTCTGAGACCAAAACCTAATCTAACACACATCAGAAATTTCTAGAAACCGTTCCTGTCATGGACAAACCTCGCAGTAGATGTCTGAAGTCAGTTCGAACGGAAGAGAACCGGCAAGGGGTTGAAGAAGAGGTTTCTGCTAGTCGGACCAAATCTGTCAAATGTGCGGCTTCATTATTGAACACAAGTTACTCTACTAATCAACGAATATTCAAAAAAAGACATTAAAAGGAAACCATAAAAAATCAAGATGATGTACAAATGACGTTACGTTGATCAAGACCAAAAAGCAGAAGTGTGAGACTCTCGCGTTATCATTTTGACCCCGATTCATCTCTCTTTCGACAGCATCTAGTTCAGCGATGAGGCGACATTTTGCGTCTAGGAAAGTCTAAGAAAGTTAACAAGCATAATTGTCGCAGTAGGAACTTCTACTAAACAGATTCAAACCTAGCAAAATACGCAACAAATTAAAACCTCATCTTTCAATAAAAGACAACTTTACAAATCTTTTTAAAAATATACAAAATATAAAAATTGCAGAATCAGTACTTATGAAAAGAGAGAAATCCTCAATTAATATAAAACACAAGAATCAATTACTAACTTTTGATTCTTGTGTTTTATATTAATTGAGGGCTTCTCTCTTGTCATAAGTACAAGAATCGATTACTAACGCTTGACTTTTGCAAACCACAATCAGGACATTAAAAACAAATGTACGTCAAGACTTAACACGCTTAGGGTACTAACAGGCACAAACTTTGGACACCAGCAGGAAACAACATCACTCATATACAAACAATATATTCGCTCAGTTATGGACTATGCTAGCCCATGCTGGGCACCCATTATCTCAAACACACACATAAACACCTTAGAGACAATACAAAACAACGCACTTCGTATCATTACAGGATGCACTCAAACAACACCAATAGAACACCTGCACACAGAAACAAAAAAATTGAAAGTTAGGGAACATTTAAACATGAGGGGAACACAATTCATGGCAGCAGCGACTACTAACCTACAACACCCTTGCCCCTACATGTAACACCTCGAACCATTAAGGTAACACCAGAGAGACATTATAACCAATACTCCATTCCAT
Source organism: Bathynomus jamesi (assembly GCA_023014485.1). Classification (NCBI taxonomy): domain Eukaryota; kingdom Metazoa; phylum Arthropoda; class Malacostraca; order Isopoda; family Cirolanidae; genus Bathynomus; species Bathynomus jamesi. The sequence continues at coordinate 52,008 of JAJOZX010006585.1, forward strand.
ACCACGCACCACAGACATCACACAGTAGAGAAAACACATGCACACACACCTAACCCACAAAGCACTGACACGACTCAGTCCGAATGCGGTCCTAGGTGCGAAGCCGCCACCCATTGACAGGACAGAGACCAGTCTGAGCAAATCGGATCGAGTTAACGTAGCACGATTCCGATGTGGACATCACTCCAACTTACGGACATATAAACACAGACTAAACAACTCCACAGACGACACCTGCCACCTGTGCCAGGACACACTACAAACAATTGAACACATTATGACAGACTGTACCGCTCTAGCACAACATAAAACAACACATCATTAGTGCGCTGAACCTCTGGTCCACTCCGGAGAGGGCGATCGGTTACCCGCGTGCCGCCGGCTTGCTCGATCAGGGTGGGCTTTTCGGCTAAACAACAACAACAACAGCAACAACTAACTTTTGACATAAGTAAACCTCACTCACTGGCTAATACAAACTTTCAACCTCCACTAAATTTATATACAGCCTTACATACCCTTTACAAATCTAACAACTTCACCAACATAATTTCCTCAATTCTCAATAGTTTACTCCAAAAATTTAACTTTGACTGATCAATTCGCTCATTTAATATTAAAAAAAACAAATTGTAATTTTTATTTATTATTATATAATATATATATATATATATATCCTGAAGGTGATCGGTGTAACGATCGAAAGCTCGAATTAAAAGGGTCAGCAACGTTGAAAAAGTCTTAAATTTTATATTAAAGTTGACACTCACTTCTTAGAATACTACTACTACTACTACTACCACTACTACTACTACTACTACTAATAATAATAATAATAATAATAAACAATTCCGTTTGTTCACAGATGAAAATGTTTTGGTGGTGATGAAGCGACGAAAACCAAATATGAAAAGGATTTTCTTGGATTAAAACCAAGTTACCAAGCAATTAAATCATGAATAATTGGTGAAAGTAATCTGACACTCTACCCAATACATATACACACAGTATATATATATATATATATATATATATATATATGATACACACAGACCGTGCATGGATCAAGGAACTCTTCTGGGAAAATTAAATCCACTATAGTCCGAATAAGTAATGATAAATGTCAAACACTATAATTTTTTCTTTTTCATGATGTTAGCCCGACGTGGGCAACGGGTCACTCGCAAAGAGGCCCCAAAAATGTAGCTCCCCTCACCAGCTATCTGCAAAGTAGATAGGATCCAGCTTTGGGACAGGATCTAGGGGTTACAGCTACACCTGTGTGTATCGTGAAAGAGCCTCAGGGGACCATTCTGAGTTCAATCCCATCATGAAACGAACATGTTATGTGTCTTGAATGAACGCTCAGTTTTGCCAGTTGCGGTTTAAGTTTTGTGTTTTTGGCTAAAAATACAATAGTTACCCCTTTTTCTTTAATGTATTCAATCCGACGCGAATTCAACGAGTCTTTTGCTTATATTGAGGTCCTGGATATTGTAGGCTAGGTATAGCTGTAACCCCTAGATCCTGTCCCAAAGCTGGATCCTATCTGCTTTGCAGATAGCTGGTGAAAGAAGCTATATACAGGGTGTACATAAAGTCAGGATCTATTTTTGTGAAGCACTTGGAAATTATATGGAATTCAATCATAAAATGATAAAGTGGTAACATTTATTAAATAATTAAGAGTAGGATTCGACGTGACGCCCATCAGTATCTCTGCACAGCTCAAATCGTTCCGCAGCATTTCTAAACACATTCTGGAGCATTTGCGGGGTTATGTTATCTGCAGCAGTTCGTATACGTGTACGTAAGTTTTCAAGACTCGTAATCTTCGTCTGATAGACGTGCGACTCGATAAAGCCCCATGCAAAGAAATCTAAAGGGGTTAAATCTGGTCATCTCGCGACACAGGTCTGTTGCTTCCGCGTCCGATCCAGCGATTTGGAAAACGTCCATTTAGATAATCCTGAACAATTTTGGCATAGTGACAAGGAGCACCATCATGTTTATTCTAAGGTACTAACAATTTATAAACTGAATATGATCTATATATAGAATGTATCTCGAATGGTGACTCATATCCGCTGGTTCACACTGTATCCGTCAAGGAGATTTCTATTTTTGGTTTACCCTGTATGTACAAAACACAGCTTAGTATTACCTAGGCTGTGTTTTGATGGTGCTATGACGCGCCTATTTCTATTAATAGCAACTGACTTCACTACTCTGAGTCATAATGCGTGGATGACTCGTTATCATACCGGAAGCTGACTGATTTCTTGTTTGCTTTTATCGAATTTAACTTCTTTCTTTCTCCTTAATTCTTACCTGATGTGTTTGAAGTTTATGTAAAAGAGAGAGAGAGATATAGAGAGAGAGAGTTACTAATAATAATAATAATAATATTTATATTAATAATAATAATAATAATAATAATAATTAATTTTGTTAGCTTAGAAAGAGAACGAACGTTGCGAGACGTGAAGTTGACCGGCTTTATCATTAATCCTGTGGCCATTGTCTAAAGAATATTTCATAGCTTTGTTTAGTTCTATTGCGAAGCGCCCTCGCCAGAGTTAGAGCCTCGCCAGAGGTAGGTATATGTACGAAGTTTTTTTGTGTTTGGCCAAACAATATTGGTTACAAAGATTTTTTAAGGTTCATTTTATAGTAGTATATATATTTGTTATACCGATTTTTTAAGTTTGATATTATGGTAGTATTCATGTGTGTAGAGTACCTAAGTTTTCAAGACTCGTAATCTTCGTCTGATAGACGTGCGACTCGATAAAGCCCCATGCAAAGAAATCTAAAGGGGTTAAATCTGGTCATCTCGCTGGCCAAGGTCTGTTGCTTCCGCGTCCGATCCAGCGATTTGGAAAACGTCCATTTAGATAATCCTGAACAATTTTGGCATAGTGACAAGGAGCACCATCATGTTGATAGACGACGGTACTAACAATCCTATCCCCAATCAGCTGAGGTTCAAGGAATTGCTGCAACATGTCCAGATAAATAAGCCCCGTAACTGTAGCTTCAGCAAAGAAAAAAGGACCATAAACCTTAGATTTTGTTAAACCCATCCAGACATTAACTTTAGGTGAGTCTCTTTCCCAATTTTGGACGAAATCATTCGGTCTTTCATCTGCCCAAATTCGACAGTTATGGCGATTTACTTTTCCACACGTATGGAAAGTGGCTTCATCACTAAAGAGAATGTTGTCCATTAAATTATCACTCCAGATTTGTTCTACGAGATCAGCACACACAGCACTTTGTCGAGGGAAATCTTCCTCATGTAAATCATGTAAAACCTGCAAATGATAGCTTTTCTTCCGCAAATTAACTTTCAGAATTTTGTGCACAGATGACGTCGGGAGGCCGAGTCTGTGTGATGCAGCACGAACGGACGTACGTGGCTCCTCAGTGATAATTCCGCGTACTGCATTCACGGTAAGATCTGACATACACGGTCGTCCTGATCTTGCTTCATCATTTACAGATCCCGTTCGTTTAAATTTGTTCACCAATTTTCGTACTGTCTTGTCTATTGGCCCCGGCTTATGAAATCTCCTTCTAAACTTCTCTCTGATGTCATTGTATTTCTTTCCCTCGATTCGCCAAATTACTATTGCCACACGCTCTTCTGTATTCATTCTAAGGGCTTCTGAAAAGAAAAATAGAAAAAAATAATTATTTCACAAAAATAGATCCTGACTTTATGTACACCCTTTATTTGGGGCCTCTTTGCGAGTGACCCGTTGTCCACGTCGGGCTAACATCATGAAAAAGAAAACCTATAGTGTTTGTCATTTACCATTACTTATTCGGACTATAGTGGATTTAATTTTCCTAGAAGAATTTCTTGTTCCATGCACGGTCTGTGTGTATCATGAAGAGCCTCAGGGGACCATTCTGAGTTCAATCCCATATATATATATATATATATATATTATATATATATAACAAAAAAACTACCCCACCAGGATTCGAACCTGGAACCTCCTGAGCGGGAGTTGCGAATAAAAGTTAACGCAAACTGTCGTATATTTAAATGACCTAGGAAACGCTTAACGCTTTCGCGCCCAGAGGTATTTTACGATATTAACCCTCCCGCACCCGAGATAATAGCAGCATTTAATTCAAATCTCTCTCGTATAACACTGTATACTGTATTTACTCGCGTATAATGCATCATCGCGTATAATGCGCACCCTGATTTTTCAGAAACCAGATTTAGAAAAGAACGTTTGCTTGCGCGTATAATGCGCGTCCCGCTCGATCGCGGTGCTGGTGTCTTTTTAGATTGAATTTCGAAACAAGCTGCTATTCGTTTGTTGATCTTCCCGTGCGCTGTTTGGCGGCCAATTCAATAAATGCAGTATCAGCAATGCCCTTGACGGTAATGAAGATGGTCTTTTGTGGGAGGGGAAAGACGATGCGAGCGACCCCGATGACCCCTCTGAGGAAGCGGCCGACTCCTAAAGCACCAGTGACTCGGGTACGGATGCGGAAATTGTATAGACAGTAATTACGGTAAACCTTTCATTCAAAGCGTGTCTGTTGCGCTGTGATTACCTGATTAACCTAATATTGTCAATAATGTAATATTAAGTGAGTTCTGAATAGTTGTTCTATTTCGCGTACTGACGAAGTATGGCTATAAGTGTTTAATAAAATGCCTCTGTATTCTTCCACTGTTTGTTATACCTATTTATTACTAATATTTTTGCGTATTTTGCCTACGCGTATAATGCGCCATCGCGTATAATGCGCACCCCGATTTTAAAGATGGGAAATGGTAAAACAGCGCGCATTATACGCGAGTAAATATGGTAATTCCTCTCTGCGTGTACTTTTCCTGTTCTATTTCAAATAATTAACTTTTTATGAATTCAATAATCTTTTGCGCACCCCTTTTGCGGCGCATCGTGCACCCCTTGGGGGGCCGTATACACCAGTTTGCGGACCACTGTTTTAGAGGACCGCGGAATCTTTCTTCAAATACGAATTAATGATAACTCTGTTTTAACTTAACTTCATGACACTCATCTCGCGAGTCACGCGAGAAAGAATGCGATATCTGTTGCAAATAAAGGATTAATTGCAGTCATTAAACCAGAGGTTGTTTAATTGCAGTCATTAAACCAGAGGTGGTTTAATTGCATTCATTTACGACAGATGGCGCGACTAGCCAGCTTCTGTCTTATCATATGCGAGATGAGTGTCACATGGTTAAGTTAAAAACAGGTTATGACTTATTCATTCTTGCAGTGGAATTTTCTGGTCGTTCATATAAATTGGTCGAGTAGTGAGAATACTGGATTCGCATACTTATGACCGCCGCAGTTTCGAGTCGCCTTTAATGTTTAAAAGTTCGAACCTAATCTCATTGTTTCTAACACACACACACACACACTATATATATATATATATATATATATATATATATATATATGAAAATTATTTCACGAAAGTAACACGTGAAAAATATTTATGATGAATAAAACCACGAAGGAAAGGAAACACAAAATGGTGCTCAAGCGCTTTCGTCTAATGACATCCTGCGAGTGTTCCTGAGGATGTCATTAGACGAAAGCGCTTGAGCACCATTTTGTGTTTCCTTTCCTTCGTGGTTTTATTCATCATATATATATATATATATATATATATATAGTATATAGTGTTCAGAAATAAATTCTGAGTTATTTGGCGCTAAATCATTTAATGCGAAGCTGGAAATGATTTATGCCATTTAATTAAAAGCTTTCCGAGCTGAAATGAATCTTTGCAAAGATTGCTCACTAATTCTTAGAAAGAGAAGACTCACAACTTCCTTCACCAGGTAACTTAATTCACCTTCAGTCGGAAAGAGGGAATTTTAATTCTTTAATTGACTTGAAGCAGAAGCCAAACGAAATTAGGTTCCGTTATTATATTATATTTCAACGGTCCACTCGATTTTCGCTCAACTTGCAACTTTTTTCGCTTCTAGAATAACGAAACAGCTTCTTCGATAAGGTGTTCCATTATTCTGTAGACGTGGAGAACGTAAGTATTGAGATTTCTCTTCTTCTTCTTCTTCTTTTCGCCGACAAATTGTTAAAAGTCTGAAAGGAATTCATGGGAAGAATATTGAGCGCGAAATTTGTCGGTAGGGGCGACATTTATATGGCTATTTCAATTTGGATGTACAGGGTGATTCAAAAGTCAGGTTACATAGGGATATACTGTATTATGTAATGATACAGGGGAATAGTCACATCACATGTTCGATATGGCCACCGTTAACGACAATGCACTCGTGCAGCCAGCTATGAATATCACATCAATGCGCTCCTCCTTCGATAACATCTCATAACTCATTTACCTGCAAAGAAACAAAAAGCCCTATGTAACCTGACTTTTGAATCACCCTGTAGTATGGGCCTTCAAAGATTTCGATTTAAGGGGCAGTGTACCCAGCTTCCGTAGCTCGGTGGGTAACAGGGTTTCCCTATACTGTATGCGAAGTGAAGACACTGAGGTCGGAGTTCGACTTCCGATGATGAGAGTTAATAATGATCCGGGAGTTAGCTCAATGGACTGCGTTTGTCTGGCGAGAGCGATGTACCAGTTTCTGGCTCTGCACACTGATTATTATTATTATTATTATTATTATTATTATTAAAGAAGGAGGGGCTTAGTGTGACTGTAAAATTCAAAATTTCAATCGCTGCTTATGATAATTTTTGTTATTAAAAACGGTTATTGGATTTTGGGGTATGTGTCACAACCACGTGGTTACATCGCTTCCCGTAAGATCAGCAACGTTAATCTACATTCGATCTGCGTAACAGTAGTTGAATGGAGTATCGTCTTCCGCGTGTAGATAATGTAACGACCCGTGGTTCCGTAAGTCTCCTCCGCCATATGACAATAGATATTGCGAAGGAGATTAAAGAACAACAACAACCATAACAAGACGGTGTAGCTGTTCTTTTACTGCTCCACTTCGTAACTGAAAATGTACATTATTTAATTTTATATAAAATACATTTAATTATTTATTTAAAAAATTAATTTATAATATTTGTTCTGGAGTCGCGAGAGAATATTTGCTTTCCATTTGACATTAATTGATTTCGTTTAGTTTTTACTTTTTTTTTTTAAGTCTCCCCCAGGATCGGGTTTTTTTTCTTCATTGTTTGTTTTTAATCTCCGTTTTCTGTTTTTCTAATTTTAATTTTAATTGAAAGACTGAACAGTGAACACACACACACACACACAGACACACACACACACACAGACACACACACACACATATATATATATGTGGGTGTGTGGGTGTGTGTGGTGTGTGTGTTGGGTGTGTATCTTAAATTGCTGTCAACACTCCTTCATTTATTATGTTTGTTCGAACGAAGTCTCTCTCTCTCTCTCTCTCTCTCTCTCTCTCTCTTCTCTCTCTCTCTCTCAAAGTGCGTCCAGAACGTTTGTCGTGAAACAATAATTCGAAGGGTAATAATGTCTTTGTTCATGGGAAATTTAGTTCCATTTTTTCCTTCGGCGTATTTTTACGCGTTACGCTTTTTCTGCGTCACTAGTTTCGTCCTTTTAAAGTGTTACGCATCGACCGTATAAATAACGACATTTAAAGGGACGTTTATACCACTTTATACCCACTTTATAAAAAAATAAAAAGCCCCTCCCCCCGACACTTTCACGCACGTACCGAGAAGACTAAATTTTTCGAGCATCCCCTTCCTATCTTTGGTTATAGGGTTAACGTATTAATTACGTTAGTTTATGTCCGGTTAGGTTACGTTATGATCTAGAACTCTAGGTAATAGTTCAAGCAACGTTAGGTTAAAACGAATACAAAAACAGTACTATCCGTCCCTGATGCGAGTGTCAAGTTTTTGGGGGTGAAGAAACGGGGTAGGAGGAAAGAGAATCTGTAGGAGTTTAGAGGTCCGGCCAAAATTTTTAGCATCTTGATTGATTTACTTACTCCCTTTCTTTCGTCTCTGCCTATCCGTTATCTAATCTCAGTGTGTGCAACAGCATCTGTGTATGAACTGTCACAAATGAACCCCCTGATGAACACGCTACTGTGTTGTGAACAGTAAACTCGAAGGAGATAGTTCTTTACAGCTAACCAAAGTTAACTCAGGCTGCGATACAGGACCTATACTCATTGAGTCAACGGGACATTCTGTCGATACTCCATTAAACTAACTTAAGCTAACCTAATTTAACCAAACTAAACCTAACCTAACTTAATCCAATCCAATATAACTTTGTCAATTAATTTTCTTGTAGAGACAACGACGTTATCTTGGCTCCAGAAAGCGTACAACTTCGGTGCAGCTATGTTACTTAAGCGACTTGAGGAATATATAGGGTATTCTTAGATGGATATGTGAACAAACAAAACTGCCATTACTGGAATGGTGAGAACCCCTTAAGTCTCCATCAGAAGAAAATGCATCCAACAAAAGTGACGGTATGGGCAGCTGTTTCATCTGGACCCCATGATCGGACCTTACTTTTTTGAAGAAGCTGGTCGCACTGTAACAGTGATAGCTGACTGTTATCTGAGGATGTAGAATTTCTTTCTCCCAGAACTTGAACATCGAGAAATTCTATGCAAGATGGGGCCACTAGCCACACAGCCTTCAAGAACAGTTCCGTGGCAAAGTTATTTCACGGTCTGGTAATGTGGAATCGATGAAGACACTTTAGGTGCAACAATGAACAATGTGTTGGTCAGGGCACGAGAGTGCATCAACACCCATGGTGGTCACTTACAAACTGGTATTTTCAAAAGGTAAACTTTCGAATATGAATTAAATTCCTTTTTTCAGGCAAATCTCCATTACTTCTACTAGCAAAATACACTGGTCATGCCTACTAGAGATGATTACAAGAAACACGACATTCAAATAAAATGTGTCCATTTTGCAGATCAAGCTTTAGACTGTTTCACAAAGCACTGCTCTACCCATACTTGCAGTATCATTGCAAACTATATAGAAAGTCAACGTACTAACGATGCTTCCGTACGTGGTTCATTACCAGTGGAAACAACAATGATCTGTGTTATCATAATCCACTAAGTAGTCCAACCCATACATATTTCGTGCGGTCCTGATGGGATCCCTCATGTTGTTCTCAAGAACTGTGCTTCTGTGCTGACACCTTACCTAGGTAAACTCTTTCGTCTCTGTCTTTCATCCTTTACTTTTTCTTCCTGCTGGAAGTTCGCTCTCATTCAGCCTATCTCAAAGAAAGACGGCTGCTCTCAACCCTCCAACTATCATCCATTTACTTTGGTTTCTCGCCTTTCTAAAGTTTTTGAATATATCCTTAATAGGAAGCTTCTTAAACACCTCTCTTCTTCCAATCTTCTTTCAGATCGTCCGTATGGGGTTCCGCAAGGGACATTCCACTGGCGATCTTCTTGCATATCTCTCTGACTCTTGGTCATCCTCCTTTCGGGATTTTGGTGAAACTTTTGCTGTTGCGCTGGAGATATTAAAAACTTTTGATAGAAACTGAAAGAGGTCAGTTTGGAAATTAAGGATTTGTGCCAGACTCTATCTTTCTTTCCATGCTTTTATCTCTGATTTTCTTTCCGGCCGGATCTATAGCTGCGGTTGTACAGTGCGTTCGAAAAGTCTCTCCGCAGTCAGCCAACACTTTAAAAAAAGTGTTTGACAACAAGTGTAGACGAGTTACTCTGTGCCTGCAAAATGGTGGAAAACACTTTCAACACATTCTGTAAAATCAAAAGGTTATGTAATAAAATCACTAAATCATGGTTCAATGAAAACATTGTAGTTTTTCAATTTCCTATGCGTTTAACATAGCACTGCGGAAAGACTTTTCGAACGCACTGTATATTACCACTGTTCTTCTCCTAAAGCTATTAACAGTGGTGTTCTTCAGGGTTCTGTCTTATCACCCATTCTCTTCCTTTTATTTATTAATGATCTTTTAAGTCGCACTTCCTGTCCTATCCAATCCTATGCTGATGATTCTACTCTTCACTTCTCTACCCACTTCACAAAGCGTTCTTCTCAAGAGTCACTCCGTGCTTCGCGAGAGACGACTATGGCGCATCTGATCTCGGGTCTTTCTATTTCTGATTGGCGAAGAGAAAACCTTGTGGTTGTCAATCCCTCAAAAACTCAGTTCGTTCATCTGTCTACTCGTCACAATCACACGACTATCCCCTTAACTTCAACAATACACGACTCAATCTTTCCTATTCTCTTAACATTTTTGGCGTTTCCTTTTCTCGTAAGTTTTCCTGTAAAGACCACATATACTCTCTTTCTAAAAGAGCTTTTAAAAGGTTAAGTGTGCTGTGACAGCTCCGCAGTTTTTTTCACCCTCACCAGTGGCGGATTTAGGGGGGGGCCGAGTAGGCCATGGCCTACGGCCCCGCGCCTGTGAGGGCCCCGCGCCCTCACATATAATTATAATGTTGGATTCCACTATAAATAATACAATTGATTAATGATTAGTGATAATTATGGTATCACTCTCTTTGCTGGCGGGAGTTTAGTTCTATTCAGGCCGCTGTGGAGTGCACATGTGAGTGTGTTTAGTGGTAAGTAATGGTAAAAGTCGTATCTCGAAAAAGTCGCCAGTCAATAAATGGGGATGGGGGAGTTTTAGTCAGCTTTATAATAACATAAATAAGTTGAAAAATGTTAAATTAATGTAATTAATTTTTTTATATGAAACGTACTTAGGCTAGGTTAGGTCAGTTTAGCTTAGATTTCATAATAAATACATTTTATACATATTTAAGGAAAAAGTCGCCACTGGTGGGGGCTGGCGACTTTTCCCATAAAGCGACTTTTTCACCCGAACAACTGTTTAGTGTCTGTATTTAATTAATTAATTAAACTGTATTAATTAATACTAAACCGAGGGTCAAGTGTAAATAGTTTGTTTTTTATGTTTTTATGTTTCAGGATAAGGCAGTGAGGCTGCACTGAGGCACAATGGAGAAATCAACAAGTCGTGATCGTGATCTAGGGAGGAAGTATAAAGCTGGCTCTGTTAAACGACAAGAAAAGGCAGACGTAAACCAAAGAGTAAAAAAACTACCAAAAATAACTCAATGGTTGACATATCCAACAGTATCTGAATCTGCAAAATCACAAACTCAAACTGAATCCGGTAAAACTGAATCTGAATCAGTAGAGACACCAATTACGCCTGAAACAACTGGAGAAGCCACAACTAGTACTGAACCTAGTGTAGTTAGCGCAATTGAACCTGAACACAGTGACAGTGAGGAGACACAAGAGGAAGTGAAAGTTATGAATACCGGTACTGAACAAGGATTTGAAACGGATCTTGGATTATGGCCTAAAATAATTACTGAAATGTGTGTGACTATTGGTTGAAAAAGGGAAGCGCAGAATGTCGACACTGTGATGGTGACTTCAAAGAGTCAGCTGTGAAAGAGCTAAACAGAACCCGTCATTGTACAAAGACATTATTCACTCGAACTCATTCATTATCTGGCCAAGAAATTAATCTTAAATGGCTCTGTTACTCTAAAACAACTGGTAAAGTGTATTGTTTTGCTTGCAAGCTTATGTCAAAGGTGGAAAGCTCATTCACAACTGGCTTCAATGGTTGGAAGAACGCTAGGTATGTCATAGAATCTCACAGTAGGTCAGATCAGCACAGGAAAAGTATGGTCGAAATGATATATCGAAAGACTGCGGGTGCCCGTATTGACTCTAATCTAGTACAACAATATGAAAGTGAATGCGAGTACTGGCAAGCAGTATTGAGGAGGTGTGTAGATGTTTTAAAGCTACTTTGCGAACGCGGGCTAGCCATTCGAGGTAAAGATGAAGTAATTGGATCAGTACACAATGGAAACTATCTTGGGATTCTAGAGCTGCTGAGCACATACGACAGTTTCTTGGCAGCACATATCAAGAAACACGCAAACAAAGGTAGTGGTCATACTTCCTACTTGTCCCATGTCATTTCTGAGGAAGTCATTGGAATAATGGCAGAAAAGGTTATGTCCTCAATAACAGATGAAGTAAAAACAGCAAAGTACTTCTCAATTTCTGTTGACTCCACACCTGATATTTCACACATGGATCAACTTACTTTTATAATCCGCTATGTACTGCCTACTACAGGTCCAGTTGAAAGGTTTTTGCAGTTTATTCCCATGCTAAGCCACACTGGCAGAGATATTGCTACAACTGTTCTTGATTTTCTTAAAGAGAAGAACATTCCAGTTATCGACTGCCGAGGACAGTCCTATGACAATGCCAGCAACATGTCTGGTAAATATCTGGGGACCCAACAGATAATCAAGAATGAGTATAGTGAAGCTGAGTACATACCATGTATGGCTCATTCCTTAAACTTGGTGGCTAAGTGTGCTGCAGAAAGCTGTCCTGCTGCAGTGTCATTGTTTGCTCTGGTACAAAATATGTACTCCTTTCTTGTTGCATCTACTTATCGTTGGAGGAGACACCGTGAGGTACTAGAGACTAATAAAGATAAGAAGTTGAAAGTTGATAAAATACTTTCAGACACTCGTTGGTCAGCACGAGCAGATGCTGTAGCTGCTCTCAGTAGAGCACACAAAGAAAACATCATTGTTCTGGAAGAGTTATTCTCAGATCAGAATCAGCCAGCTGAAACAAGAGCTGAAGCAAGTGGTCTTCTCAAAGGTTTGAAAAAACTTGAAACAGTGATTCTTCTTGAAGTTTGGGATACAGTATTGGAAAGGTTTCAGAGTAGCAGTATCCAGCTGCAAAAATCTGGGCTCTCCCTCAACACAGCTGTCACACTGCTAGAGTCTCTTTTACAATTTGCTAAAGACCTGAGATCCCAGTTCGATGACTTTGAAGCAAAAGCTATGGCTAAGTGTGATCCCTGTGATGTGACGAGTAATGATGCATACTACGCCGACACGCAGCGTATTAGGAAGCGCAAGCGTCACCACGATGAACTAGACTCCGCGGAGGATGTTATGCTGACAGGGAGAGACAAGTTTAGAGTGACTGCATTCTTGCCCATCATTGACAAGCTCTGTGCTGCCCTACAACAACGCATTGCTGCTTACAGCGACCTTCGAGAGAAATTTGGGTTTTTATCAGAAATCTCAAACAAAACGAACACTGAGCTTAAAGCATCTGCTGAAAGCTTGTGTCTTCATATCCTAAGGACTTGGAGGCTGGATTGGAGTCGGAGCTTTTGCAGTTTGCACACCTTATGAAATCCATTCCAAGAGATTCACCTGAAAGTGCTCCTTCATCAGGTGGTGCAAAGGCTGCAAAAAGTCCTGAACTAGAAATGTATGAGATAATTCACAGACATGACATGGTAGAAACATTTGCTAATGTTGAAATTGTATTACGACTCTATCTCTGCATGTTTGTCACAAACTGCACTGGGGAGCGATCATTCTCCAAGATGAAACTAGTCAAGAATTATCTAAGAAACACCATGGGGCAGGACCGTTTGTCTTCACTCACCCTGTTGAGCATTGAGCATGAGAAATTAAGGGTGCTTGATTTTACTGATGTCATCAAACAGTTTGCAAGTAAGAAGGCTAGAAAAAAAATCTTTTTTGACTGAGAAATAGTTAAGTGTACCGTACAAATTGCCTGCAATAAACAAAACTCACTCATTGCATCATTTGCATGTCAGTCAAGTGGTATTCTCTTTAGTTAATGGTGTATTATTATAGTTATTTTTTGTTAATGGTGTATTATTATAGTTATTTTTTATTGTTAAGCTTCAAAAAAACAAATGTGTAATGTTCAACTATGAAATGGTCATTTGGCTAATTAATTATCAGTAAATTGAATATTGTTTAAAAAGTAAATTTATTTTAACGCTTCGCTCGCCCATTGATTTGAGGGCCCCGTAAGGTCACCACTGGGGGATGGGGGTGTAAATCTTAATTTCAGTTAATTAAGCTAGCTTTGCGTAGTTTGGGGCCCCGCACTCCAACCGGCCTAGGGCCCCGCGCACCTTAAATCCGCCACTGACCCTCACTCAGTTGCTGCCTCTGTACAGGTGCTTGTTCACCCCTGTATGGAGTACGCTTCTCACGTATGGGGTGGCTCAACTCACACATCTGTACTTGACCAGGTGGAATCAAAGGTTTTTCGTCTCATCAATTCCCGGCCTCTTACTGTCTTCAATCCCTCTCGTCTTCGCCGCATTGTTGCCTCACTCTCTCTTCACTATCGCTATTATAAGAGACAGCTCTTCTGAACTCTCTAACTGCATTTCTCCTCCTTTAAGGAGGGCTTGCAGTACCAGACTTTCAACATTTTCTTATCCCCTTTCTGTTGAACTCTCTAACGCAAGGGTTAATCGATATTCTCAATCTTTCATTTCATTGAGATTCATTAACTCAACCGGTTAGTTTTGGAACAACCTTCCTTAGTTCATCTTTCTCCCTGTTTATGACCTCCAGTGTTTCAAACGTAGAATTGTCCAGGCATCTCGGAAACTCTGGACCTTGATTTTGACTCTCTTCTTCCTTCTCCTTCTATGGGGAGGGAGGGCATTTTTGCGATTCGCCTTTATCTTCTCCTTCCTGCATAATATTATATATATATATATATATATATATGTTTTGTTTAAAGATTAAAAAGCCATACTTACGACATAAACTACATTAAGAAAATTACATTTATGAGTATACGAAGTTTTGTGTTGAGGTAAATCATATTTTTCCTTGCTTCCGTTCAAGAATACACTCGCATTAAAGGAAGAAATGGTTTTAGCTTTTTTTCAGTTATTCCCTTTTGTGACACCGAAATTCAATTTTCGAAGTTTGGGGAATAGTTCATCTTTATGATTGTGTGTTTGTATATGTATAAAATTTATTAGCTGTAGCTCACTTCGCGGAGAAAAGTATTCCCAAAGAAGTTCCCAGTGTATAAAGATAGACTGACGGACAGACAGACTGACAGACAGATAGATATGTTTTTATTTCGCAAAAAACAATTATTTTTTTACGTAGGCAGTTTATTGTTACAAAAATAACAACATAAAGAGAGATTACTAAGAATAAAAATCATCTCAACTTATCCTCCCCTCTATGAACCAACCATATTCTAGATAACACGGTAGTGCGTGGACAAATCTTTACTTCGCGGACGGCTCTTCTGAAGGTTATAACTTTTTTTTCAGAAGGAACTACACCACACGCGCTTTACGCCAAAAAATAGAGAATGTCGTAGCGAATAATTTGACGTAAACTTTGAACAAATTCGTTCACTACAAAAAGTTTAGAGCAAAGTTTATATGACCAAAATGCTGTTCAGCGGAGTAAGATTTTTGTCCGCGTGACGCTTATTTGTTCGCCTGATGCTGGACGGAGCATATTCGTCGATCGAACGTGTGTGAGGATAAGAAGGGTATTCTGTCTGGAATTAATAATAAAAAAAATAATAACCATATTAATGAGGGTAATGATAATACTACTACTACTACTATTGCTACTACTACTACTACTAATAATAATAATAATGATGGTAAAAGTAATATCACGAATAGTAGAGGGAAAAACTCAAAGGTACTCGCAGTAATATGGAGGGGAAAATTAAACGGTTTATAAAAAGATATAATGGAGACGAAGTTAAATCATAAATACAAAATAAAGGAAAAAAAGGTAAGGTATTAAAAGTTTTTCCAAATTTTATTCTGGATTTGGGGGTGGGGGGGTGGGGGGGGGGGGGGGTACTCCACCTTAAGATGTAGGCTTAAAATTGCAATAAATTGAATATGGATGTTCTTTTGACTAGACTAGCACGGAACAATGTTGCTTTTGCTGGTGATGAACCACGTACGAAGCCTCGTCAGTACTTTGACCCCCTTATTTGCTTGACAGTGCTGCTGCGAGCTGCTCGTACCATGAAATTAGCCTGTGGCCGGAGTGATGCTCTATGTAAAAATATAGTTATCTCTTCATCCACTCAAGCTATAACGGCATCGATAACTAATATATATATATATATATATATTAATAATAATAATACACAGACTATGCATGGAACAAGGAACCATTATGGGATATTAAATCCACTATGGTCCGAATAAGTAATAGTAAATAGCAACTACAAAAGTTTTTCTTTTTCATTATGAAAGCCCAACGCCAACAACAGGTCACTAGCAAAGAGGCCCCAAAATATAGCTTCCCCCACCAGCAGATAGGACACAGCTTTGGGACAGGGTCTAGGGTTGAAAGCTAATCTAGACAACTACATTCAGAACTTCAATAATACGCAAAAAACTCGTTGCATTTACGTCGGATTGACTTTACAACAAAGAAAAAGGGTAACTATCATATTTTTAGCTAAAATCCAAAACTTAAACCTCAACCGGAAACTTCGAGCGTCCATTATGAAAAAGATGTTTGTATTTGCTATTTATTATTACTTATTCGGACCGTAGTGGATTTAATATCCCAAAAGGGTTCTTTGTTCCATGCACAGTCTGTGTTGCATAAAAGTTATGCCAAGGGATAAGAATATATCTATAGACTGAGTTGTATTATTACATACTGTATAATATATATATATATATATATATATATATATATATATATATATATATATATATATATTCCTGTTCTTTTTAAGGTTTATTGTTATGCACACAAAAAAAAATTTGCCTTTTTGCATTAAGCATTTTTCAAATTTGCAAACATTATTAGCAGAGTTGGGCACGTTACTTTCTATAAGTAACGACGTTACCGCTTCAGTTACTTCTATGAAAAAGTAACGCGTTAATGTTACCGCTACCGTTACTTTTAAGAAAAGACTAAAGAGTAAAAAAGCTTTAATAGTACCAAATTATACTCTATAGTCTATATGACAAAAAATAAAAAACTCAAATAAAAAAATGGCCTGTCTAAAAAAAACTAATTTTGCAGATTTTTCAGGGGTGTGTTGTTCGATTTCAGGAACACTAGTTTTCAAAATTGGGATCCGATAGTCCTCCTCGTTTGAAGGAGCTAACAGCTAATTAACAGCTAATAAATGATACTAGTCAAATGATCAGTTTGAAAGTAACGAGTAGCGAGTAACGATTGAAATCGCTCTAAAAAGTAGTGCCGTTACCATTTTCGTTACAACACCCCGAAAGTAACGGCGTTACTGCTACAGCTACTAAACAAGTAACGTCGTTACTCCCAACACTGATTATTAGCAACATTAACGAAAGTGCTGAAGCCCTCTCTTACTTGCTAAAAGTGTCTTTATATATATATATATATATGTATATATATGTGTATATATATGTATATATATATATATATGTATGTATATGTATTTATGGGGTTTTTTTATTTGCCTGTTTATTTCTTTATGATTATTTAGGCTGTGACATATATATCACTAAGGCACTATTTTGTAATTATTTTTTCTCAATTTATATTTATATTTATTTTTATTTCTTTAGTCTTCTGTGACCATATAAATGTTGGCTCCTCCCACAATTTTTTTTTTTTTTTTTTTCTATGCTTACTAATATATTGTATATATTTATATATATATATATATATGTATATATATATATATATGTATATATATGTGAATATGTATGTATGTATGTTTATTTTTGTAACCTATATATTGCCTTGATCTGTCCTTTCACTCCAGTGTTCCTGAGGATGTCATTAGACGAAAGCGCTGAGCACCCCTTTGTGTTTCTTTTTCCTTCGTGGTTTTATTCATCATAAATACTTTTCACGTGTCACTTTCGTGAAATAATTTTTCATATATATATATATCCCCAAACGACACTCAACTTTCAATGAAGATAATTTAATTAAAATATCATTAACATCGATACGGAACAAAAGAGGGGACAGAATGCCACCCTATCTTACTCCATTATAAATTTTTCATTTATATTCTTTTTTAAAACGAACAGGAACAGACTGATTTCTATAATAATAAACAGTGTTTTAACTATTAAAGGACAAATATTCAATTCCATTAATTTTCTAATAAGAATAAAATTATTGACACCAAACGATTTACTTAGACCTACAAATGCTGCATAAACAGAAGAACCATAATTAAGATACAGGTATTTCCTAATTATTTTTTTACCTGTCAAAACAGCAAAGGTTGTAGAAATAGTCTTCCTAAAACCGAACTGTCTCGAAGAAATACGAGCATTACCATTAATAAAAGGAAAAATACAATATTCAGATCCTATACACTACTGAGCTAAAATGTGTCTGTGTGTCTGTTCGCACATCGGAAAATTCTGCAACCACCACCAACTGATAGCCCATAAGCTGCCGATGTGCTCTGTCAAGTTTCCTGGTCCTAGATCACTCCGCGGCCGAGCACGAGCTATTTAATATCTATTACGAGTGATTGTAAGTACTTCGAAAACGAAAATGACGAGAGCAAAAATACATAATAAATAGTTTGGTAGTTCCGATAATAGTTTGGTAGTCCCGATAATAGTTTGGTAGTCCCGATAATAGTTTGGTAGTCCCGATAATACGTAAGTACCAATATACATATACATATATACAATATACATATACAGCTAGCTGTGACATATACTGCTACATATACTGTGACATATACTGCTACCTGCCCAGAGGGCGATAGCGAGCTACCGCTTGTAACTTCTAAATATTAGATGATAACCTTATTGGTCTATAATTATTAGAAGTAATACCACCAGATTGATCCTTTAGGATAGGATTAATAATACCAGAAACTAATTTTAACAATACCTAATCATGATTAAGAAAAGATGTGAATAAATAAATGGTTCAGAAAAATTTTAAGTCTCAAAGATGAAAATTTTAAATAGTTAGAATGAATTAAATCAGGACCAATACAAATATTAAGTTTTAAAACTGGGCAAGAGATATCATTGAGAGAAATTTTAACTACAGTAGACTCTTGAAAATTCGGCACTTCAAAATCCGGCACACTCCAAAATCCGGCACATTTTGAAATCACTAATTTTAAAATCATAATTGAAAATAATAACAAGTCACGCTACTTCAGAGACTAATAAATCCATTTGTCAGCGAAAATCATTGCATAAACCTAAATTAGATAAACTTGATAAAGTTTTATACGAGTGGTTTGCTTTAAAAAGGTCAGAAGTTGTTGCTATTTGTGGGCCCATTCTGTCGACGTAGCAACAACAATGTTTTTAGACTAAGCTTAGAATACAATTTTCAAATAAATAAAGTTCCTTAATTACGTTTAATTGACAATGATGTTCTATAACACATTACTGGTCCATTGGTTCTTATAACTACGATCTTTGGATTAATAAAACAGTAAGTTCATATTTATTTTTTGTTTACCCTGTACTTTATTATTATTATTATTATAAAATGAGCTCTCGAAAACACGGCATATTTTAAAATCCGGCACATGCACATCCCAAAGGGTGCCGGATTCTACAGAGTTTACTGTAAGGGGTTCTAAAAAACCTTAGCCCCCCATTTGCAGCTTACATGTTTACTTATATCGAAATAGTTTTTAGTGATTATAAAAATATATAAAATTCTTTATTTATTGCAGGTATTAAAATTACTCTAGCTGATAAAGTGATAATATAATGGCTTCTCAATTAATTGGTGATTCGGAGAGGCAACGTGTGATAGATCGCATACGAGCAATAACATTTCGGGAAGCTCGTGATGCTGGAGCCACCTTTATAACACGTTCATGGGTTGCCAAAAAGTTGCGAAGAAGTGAGGACTTCGTCAAAAGAAATTGGAATAAAACTTTGGATGAATGTGAAATGGATACAACCAAATCTGGGTGCCCAAATTTGCCACTCTCTCAGGAAACAAAGGACATCATTGAAAGCGGTACGCGTAAGCGGAAAAACAGCTGTGCTAAACTTTCTAGAGATCGAAGTATTGAGAGGAAAGATCGTTAGCGATGAGATCATTCGACTGTACCGTCATAGGCAAGGTTTAAAGCCTTGGCATGAACTTCCAAAGCCAAGAAAAACTCAACTTAACATCGATGACAGAATGTGGTTTGCCCATTATCTTGAAGAGTGGGATGTGGATGATTTCATGCATTTAGCTGTCTCCGATGAATTTTTTGTTTACGTAACACGTCGGCCTAACTACCAAAATGATCGAGTGTGGGCCACAACACCAGATGAAATCGATGACAATGAACATTATCACGAATTATTAAAAAGTCCAGATTGTGTTGGTGTGTTTGTTTTGTTCACTGCAAAGAAGCTCATGTGGGTGCTGAAGCCAATTGGTCAGAGTTGGGATGGACAGTATTTTCGTGATATTATTCTATCGCAGCATGTCATTCCTTTTCTAAGAAACCCAAACAATGTTATGGATGTCGATCAGGTCACACTTCTGCATGATAGGCCCCCTGCTTTAAGACATTAGCCACTCAACAGTTGTTGCGGAACCATGAGATCGATTTCTTTGGAAATGAAGAATGGCCAGGAAATTCTCCTGACCTGAACGTCTGTGAACACATTGGATCAGTTATAAAGGACAAGGTTGAATGTCTCTTGTTTCAAGAACCTGCAGCAAATCGATTTTCGAAGGATACAATGACGCAATACATTGAAACTGTTTTAGCAAATTTGCGTAACGATCAAAATCTATTCACGTCACTTTTGGCAAGCTACCCAAAGCGAATTCAGGCTGTCTTGGAAGCCAATGGCGGGAACACCAAGTTTTAATTGTTTCTCATTAAATGCAGGATTAAATTTTCTTTTGTAAGGTATGTTTAGTTTTACTGTACCTCTAATGGTTTAGGCCATGGGCGGGGGGGCTAAGGTTTATTGGAGCCCCGTACAACAGTCACTTTTACATAATTACTAAATTCTTCATAAAACTAAGTCAAGTTAATGGTTTTAACTTATTAGAAAACAAATTCGCAATGTCCTTCTCACATTTTAAGCCATCAATACATTGAACGTAATTTTGTTTACGGGTTTTAAGAGTTTCAACTTCCTTCCAAAAAACTTTATTATCCTTATTCATTAAATTTTAATGAAGGATAATAAATGATTTAATGATTAAAACATTTTAAAAGATCTTTATTCCTCGTTTATTATTCATTCTTCTTTCAAATCGTCTTTAAAGCATTTCCTATTTACATTAATGTTATCAAACAAAGCACCGTGTCTTTCCCTACCACCACTAACCGAATTAAGAAAGTGTTGCCTAGCAGCAAGATGTCATGATTCAACCTCATCATTCTCACTAGGGACTATATAAGCTTTCTTTTGTCTATTAAATCTAAATTCTTCACTTACTAGTAACAAAACATCCACACATTTATCATACGATTCATCAAGTCCTCGCAATGATCTTTATGTTCACAAATGAACTATATTACGCTGAAATATGTAAAAAATATGATTAATTTTACTTAATTTACTATCCAAATTAAAACCGTAAGAGGTTATCAAATTATCGTTATTAATAATTATTAATTAAATAACTAAATTCCAATTTACAAATATACAATTATAAAAACGAACACTCAAAATCTGTTGATTATTATCAAAGAGAGCATTCAAGGAAGGTACAGGGGAAGTGATCAACTATCGGCATATCATAATATCACTTTAATATTCTTGACCAAATTAGGGCTGGTAGCCAAAATATGGTCAAACCATGTTTATAAAAAGGACTCAAATATGTAAAAAAAATTTCGAGTAAAAGATTACTGACATCAACCGCAAATAAGCCATGACTCGAAATTAAAAAAATCATTCTAAAATCTACCCTTAAAAGGGTCAGGCTGAGACAGATTTTAATTATGAGATTTTAATGCTATCATCATAAAAAATATTACTAAATATAGTCGAAGACTCTACATTTGAAAAGAGACTCGGTATTTTGCGTGTCACAAGGGAGATAAATATTCATTAGCAAAAATCCCTCAGAACATTTCAATAGCAAGCTTAAAATTCAATGCTGCAAAGGAAATTAAGTGGTTGTATAATTTTATCATACTTCTTATTCCATAAAACAGCAACACATCTCCCTTATGACGCCTCTCAACATTATCATCATCATCATCATCATCCAAAGGTTAGGAACCAGTGCCTGGAGTCTTGCGCAAAAGCTAATAGGATGTTAGGTTTCATAGCGCGTAATTTCGAATTTAAATCGAAGGATATTATATTGCCCCTTTACAAGTCCCTAGTCAGGCCTCATTTAGAATATGCCGTTCAGTTTTGGTGCCCGTACTTGCGTGAGGATATTGATAGGTTAGAAAGGGTTCAGCGTCGTGCCACGAAACTTATTCCGTCATTGCGCAATAAGCCTTATGAAGATAGGATTAAAGAGTTAGACCTGTATTCACTCGAAACTAGAAGATTAAGGGGGGAGCTTATTGAAGTTTTCAAAATCGTTAATAACATCGATAACGTAAATTTTGACAAATTGTTCACTTTCGATAATAGTAATACTCTCAATAACGGATTTAAGTTGCGTGGCAGACGTTTCATTACTAATATCGCTAAAAACTTCTTTACGTTTAAAGTAATTGATAAATGGAATAATCTTCCCGCGTCACTCGTTCATTCTACCAGCGTTAATATGTTTAAGAACCGTCTTGACAGACATTTTAAAAGTATTAATTGTTTAATTTAAAAAAACAAAGTTAGCAACAGGAGCTCTGGTGGTGGTGCTCGTGGATGAGTCTGTTGACGATTAATGCCAGCTTGTGACATGCCAGCGTGTGATGCCAGCAATAAAATTATTATTAAAAAAAAAAAAAAAAAATTAGACTAACACGAACGTAGATGTAGCTCGTAGCGTAAACTAACCCACTTTTTGTTTAACTGTACCTACTTTTTTTTTTTTCTTATCTCCTTACTTTGCATGTCTGTAACTCTCTTTACTTGCATGTTTGTAGTTTGCATGGTATGACAGTGAGTTAAGACTGTGTCTGCATGGTTTGTAAGCGTTCTTATTTTACTTCTTTTCATCTTTCACCCCTCTCCTATTTTCTCCGACTATTTTTATGACTTGTCGGCAGTGGCCGGCGGATGATGATGGTGAGACTTTTTTCCTCTTTTTCTGAATGAATGTTAACCCACGAGTGATAGGTGTTGCTCCTTACTTAACCCCTTATTCTCTTCTCTTCTCTTAACCCCCTACTCTTTCCTTTCTCTCGGGCTAACCTTAGAGTGGATCTTAGGTCTTTGTTAGCCTTAGCTTCTGTAGATCTGTAGATCCTTATCCTGACTCGCAATTGCAAAATCATTAAGATTTATATTAATACAGTTAATTAAATGACAACCCATTAGCATAAGTTCATGAAGAAAAATGACATCAAAGCTACCAGTTAAACTTTATATAATTTCAATATTATTTCGCAATTGCAATTAAAACAAACAATCTTCAACATAACCAAGTAAGATAGCTAAAACCTTTGCTTTCCTTTCATTTTTTTTCTTATAAAGACTTTAAAAAACAGAATAAAAACTTTAAACCTGTTTAGAAGCCAAAGATTTTTGCATATAAAATTTTTAGTCCCTTTTTAAGTCCATTTTCAGTCCATTTTTAAATGTTAATTTAAAAAAACCTAACCTTTATATTTTTACTAACAAGACCAACATCTATACTATACTATAAAAAGGCAGTCCTGTCCGTCCGTCCAACACCATGTCTTCTTCTATAGTCTATACTATTTAAAAAGGAAGTCCTGTCCCCTCCGTCCGTCCGTTTGACACCATTTATTTACAATTAAGCAATTCTGAACATAGAAATAAATGCGCTTTGCTTTCTTTCAACTTTTTAGTCTCGCGCGTTAAGATTTTCATTGCTGCGTTATTGTCTATAGTTTTATTGACCGAATAACTGACCCTCAGTTATTGAGAGTTCAATTATTCTGTCAATAAAACTATAGAAAAGAACGCAGCAATAAAAATGTTAAGCTTCACATCCGAACCCATTGTATCAAGATTTGTGAAGCTTAAGATTTTCATGGCTGTGTTCTTTTCGGATCACCTGAAGATCAGGTCCCCCAGCCTTCTTTAGTTAGCCTTATAACAAGGCTAACTAACAAAAATATCACGACCTTGACGATTGGTTAGGTTAGGTCGTGATATTTTCATTAGTTAGCCTTATAAAGCTAACTAAAGAAGGCTGGGGGGCCCTGATTTTCAGGTGATCCTTCTTTTCCATAGTTTTAATGACCGAATAATTGACTCTCCAGTAGTTGGGGACCTGTGGGCCCCCGCAATTACTAAGGCCCGTAGGACCCACTTTTGCTAGTAATCTATAAAATTGTCAGGGGTAGTAGTTAAGTCACAATGACCAAAATAAATATCAAAATGTTCATTAACACCCTTTAAAACCTCATCTTTTCTCTTGCCGATGATTCTAGGCTTCCTTCTTTTCGGGACGACTCGAGTAAAACCACTGTCCTTCATCTTAAGAAGGTCCACCAGCAACATTTCCAGACAAGCGGCGGTTCTCCAAAACCTTCACTGCCCTTCCCGCAGAAGACGCAGCACGCCGTCTCAGCATGTTTGCGAAAGAGACATTCCCAAGCAGGGAATTTGAATCACAGTTTGACCTCAGTTCTCAATTATCAGATGTCAAAGATGTCTGTCCCAGCGTTAGACTGTGAGACTTTTTCAATCTCTTTGTCTTGATTATAAAAGCACGATGACGTAGTTTCCGATACAGCTGTCACTGTAATTACAGGATTCAAAACATTAGCCGAGCTCTGTTCACAAATCTGACCACACACACACCCACATACGAGTCTGACCTCAGGGCGATAAGGGATCAACACACTTACCAAATTACCTGGTGAATATATATATATATATACACACAACCAACGCTAAATGTGAATCCAATTTCTTTTTTCTGCATAGTTGAAAGCGATGTAACAAACCAAACTAATTAAAATAGTTCAAATACATTAATTATATTAATCTTTTGAGTGAACCATTTATGGCCAGAAGAACTGTAATTTTGGTGTGGAGCAACCTTGGTCAAGCGTCTTTCGTGTAGACTGTCACTCAGTAGTTTGGTATGAAATCCTTACATTTGTTGTATATAGTCGAATTTATTACACCTACTTCTTTTAATACTTCTCCGAAACCAGATGTGCTTAGAGACAATGACGCATCAAATGATTTAGTGTCCTCTTATCTTTTTTGAATATTTTTGGAAAATGTCTGATAATCTTTTACATCGGAAAACAAACATAGTCACCAGTTACGAGTCCAAATACTCTCTTTCTCCATAAACGGATAACATCCAAAGATAATACGAGAATTTGCAACGGCACTCAAATATCCAAAGAGGCAATTCAAAGAATCTAGAGCGGATGTAGGAAAATGGCAGTTTGGCCTAGAATATCTATCAGTAAATCGCTTTAAGACATATTCAGAAATATGTTTAACCATTCAGAAAGACCATGGAAATGCTGCAAGAACGCCTCCCACGTAAACAAAGATTATCTGGTAACTGCAAGAAAGAAACGCAAAATACATTTTCAAATTCACCGCTAAATTGCTTACATATATTCTTTTTAACCAAAAAGAACTATGTAATAGGGAAAAGCAGGACGGGACAGGTCCTTCAGTAACCCCTTCCCCCATCAAAAACTGAGATTCCGTTATCAACAGAGTAGAAGAGGTTCCTTTCAGGTGATATATTACTGTAAAGTTGAAACCCTTTGCCACCCCTCTCTCTCTCTCTCTCTCTCTCTCTCTCTCTCTCTCTCTCTCTCTCTCTCTCTCTCTCTCTCTATATATATATATATATATATATATATATACACAGGCCCTCTCAGAGGTCCAGAGAGGCCCGGGCCACTTCCAGCTTTTGAAGCCCATAGCTAAACCCAATTATTACTTTCACTGCAAAACATTATATTCAAACTTGAAAGTTTCTAAATTTGAGGCCGCCCCCCCCTTAAGCTTGAGGCCCAGGCCAAATGACCCTCCTAGCCCCCCCTCTGACAGGCCCTGTGTATATATACATATATATACACAGTGTGTATATATATATATATATAATTAGGAGAAGGAACACCAGCGCGGTTGCAGACATTTTGTTTTATGTCAGACTTTCCGAGACAGTGAGGTTCCATCTTCATTGACTAAAACAGTGGTTCTTAACCCCTGGATCGCCAAGCCATTTTGACTGGGTCATTAAATTTTCATTTATCATTTATTTATGTTATCCAAAATCATTTTACCATTAATTATTTATTTTTTATCTATTACGAGTGAACTGTTTGAAAGCATCGGTCAACGAGCTAGTCCCGCGACCAGAATTTGGGTCGCAGCCTAAAAAGGTTAAGAACCACTGGACTAAAACATTAAAATAATTTACGCATTACACATTTAAGACCGTTTTAATTACCACTTGTAAATATTAAAACAAAAAAAAGCACGACGAACTTACTTAAAACACAATAAATCTGTTGAAGAGTTAAAATGATTTAAATTAGGTATTTCCTTCTAAACATATAAATAACGACTCCATTATTTTAAGATGTGATTCGCCATTGCCGAGAATAGCGAAATTCGACTCTGAAAAAGAAGAGGAGAAATGTGTTTTCGTCTTTTAATTCTTTTAATCATTTTCAATGTAATCTGAATGTCACTAAAGACGAGTTTGATGCCCTTGGAAACCTTTCAAATAAATCCTCGAGTGTGATAATAAAACCCAACAAAAGAAATGGCATTGTTTCACTTGATATCATTGATTATATTACTAAAATAAATGAAATTCTCCTTGACGCTTCCAAGTTCGTCTCGCTGACAGACGATATTTTTGTATTGTTAATAAAACTGAAAGACGAGGTTAATAGGTTTTTGCTTAAATTGAAGGAAATGGGTACCATCAGGGGTGGTTTTAGGCGGTTGCCGGAGGTACGCTGCACCAGGCCTCGCGCTTGGGCTGGCCCGCTGTCAACACTGAGAGATTACATGATCCATTGTGGTCTTGTGGGACCTAAAACCTATTTCCCATCGTATTAATTATACAATAATTCTTATTACAATTTTCGCATGTTAATCATTATAAATTGAACGGTGATCTAAATGGGTTTCAACATCAATTAAACAAAGATGTGCTTAGAGACAATGACGCATCAAATGATTTAGTGTCCTCTTATCTTTTTTGAATATTTTTGGAAAATGTCTGATAATCTTTTACATCGGAAAACAAACATAGTCACCAGTTACGAGTCCAAATACTCTCTTTCTCCATAAACGGATAACATCCAAAGATAATACGAGAATTTGCAACGGCACTCAAATATCCAAAGAGGCAATTCAAAGAATCTAGAGCGGATGTAGGAAAATGGCAGTTTGGCCTAGAATATCTATCAGTAAATCGCTTTAAGACATATTCAGAAATATGTTTAACCATTCAGAAAGACCATGGAAATGCTGCAAGAACGCCTCCCACGTAAACAAAGATTATCTGGTAACTGCAAGAAAGAAACGCAAAATACATTTTCAAATTCACCGCTAAATTGCTTACATATATTCTTTTTAACCAAAAAGAACTATGTAATAGGGAAAAGCAGGACGGGACAGGTCCTTCAGTAACCCCTTCCCCCATCAAAAACTGAGATTCCGTTATCAACAGAGTAGAAGAGGTTCCTTTCAGGTGATATATTACTGTAAAGTTGAAACCCTTTGCCACCCCTCTCTCTCTCTCTCTCTCTATATATATATATATATATATATCAGGGCCCTCTCAGAGGTCCAGAGAGGCCCGGGCCACTTCCAGCTTTTGAAGCCCATAGCTAAACCCAATTATTACTTTCACTGCAAAACATTATATTCAAACTTGAAAGTTTCTAAATTTGAGGCCGCCCCCCCCCCTTAAGCTTGAGGCCCAGGCCAAATGACCCTCCTAGCCCCCCCTCTGACAGGCCCTGTGTATATATACATATATATACACAGTGTATATATATATATATATATATAATTAGGAGAAGGAACACCAGCGCGGTTGCAGACATTTTGTTTTATGTCAGACTTTCCGAGACAGTGAGGTTCCATCTTCATTGACTAAAACAGTGGTTCTTAACCCCTGGATCGCCAAGCCATTTTGACTGGGTCATTAAATTTTCATTTATCATTTATTTATGTTATCCAAATCATTTTACCATTAATTATTTATTTTTTATCTATTACGAGTGAACTGTTTGAAAGCATCGGTCAACGAGCTAGTCCCGCGACCAGAATTTGGGTCGCAGCCTAAAAAGGTTAAGAACCATTGGACTAAAACATTAAAATAATTTACGCATTACACATTTAAGACCGTTTTAATTACCACTTGTAAATATTAAAACAAAAAAAAGAGCACGACGAACTTACTTAAAACACAATAAATCTGTTGAAGAGTTAAAATGATTTAAATTAGGTATTTCCTTCTAAACACATAAATAACGACTCCATTATTTTAAGATGTGATTCGCCATTGCCGAGAATAGCGAAATTCGACTCTGAAAAAGAAGAGGAGAAATGCGTTTTCGTCTTTTAATTCTTTTAATCATTTTCAATGTAATCTGAATGTCACTAAAGACGAATTTGATGCCCTTGGAAACCTTTTCAAATAAATCCTCGAGTGTGATAATAAAACCCAACAAAAGAAATGGCATTGTTTCACTTGATATCATTGATTATATTACTAAAATAAATGAAATTCTCCTTGACGCTTCCAAGTTCGTCTCGCTGACAGACGATACTTTTGTATTGTTAATAAAACTGAAAGACGAGGTT
The DNA here is from genome assembly GCA_023014485.1 of Bathynomus jamesi. Lineage (NCBI taxonomy): Eukaryota > Metazoa > Arthropoda > Malacostraca > Isopoda > Cirolanidae > Bathynomus > Bathynomus jamesi. The sequence goes on from JAJOZX010006585.1 coordinate 80,775, forward strand.
AATAGGTTTTTGCTTAAATTGAAGGAAATGGGTACCATCAGGGGTGTTTTAGGCGGTTGCCGGAGGTACGCTGCACCAGGCCTCGCGCTTGGGCTGGCCCGCTGTCAACACTGAGAGATTACATGATCCATTGTGGTCTTGTGGGAACTAAAACCTATTTCCCATCGTATTAATTATACAATAATTCTTGTTACAATTTTCGCATGTTAATCATTATAAATTGAACGGTGATCTAAATGGGTTTCAACATCAATTAAACAAAAAAAACATTCCGAATACTGACCGCCGGCCATGCTGGGTACCATTAAAAGGAATTGTTTTTAGAATTATTTGGATCTGGTTCTAATCCTGGGGTGCTGTATGGCCTTCCTAAGGTTCATAAAGTTAATGTCTCGTTAAGACCTAAAAACGATTCCAAGGCCTTTCGTGTATTTAGTAGTACACCTCGCCAGGGAATGAAAGGAGATGACAAGAAGTAGTTGGGAAGCATTAACAAAAACATAACAGGTGATGATTAAGGGATGAAGGTATATTAAATATTAAGGTATAAAAGATATATATATATATATATATATATATAAAATGCGCCTCGGTGGTGTAGTGGTCAGCATCGCTGACTACGAATCCATCGGCCCCGGGTTCGAGACCCGGTCACGGCAGCCGGCGCGCAGCAAAATCCAGTTGTTCATCCTTCCACACATAAGGAAAGTGGTTGGTAGATAAATGGGTACCCTAGGTGGCCGAGTGGTTAAGACGCTTGGCTGCTGGTGGGGCGTGGTTCGGATTCCACGTTAAACTGTAGGTCTGAGGTAGAGTGAAAAGCTTGACCTTCGTCAGAATGAACAATTCGGGCGGAAGCTAACCAAAGGTTAACCAAAGGATATGAAAAAACTCGTTTACAAATATCTGAACTAATTTTGAATGAAATGCAAAGACTTGTACCAAAATTATCCTCTGACAGTACTTTGAAGCTCTCCTATTATTGCGCACAATAATTCTTGTCCGTCAAAAGTTAAAACTTGATGTCCGCTGTGAACTTGTTTTTCATTTCAAGGTGACGACAACACAGACTCCAAAAAAAAAAAAAAAAAAAAAAAAAAAAAATAATAAAAAAATATATATATATATATATATAATATATATATATATATATATATATATATATATATATATATATATATATATATATATATATATATTTTCTATGCAGCATCCTGCTCATTTAGGGTTTATATATGGTACACATTTACCTACCAACTAAAGGAAGGATGGATGGCTGGGAGAGTTGTGTGCCGCCTGCCAGCGACTGGAATCAAACCCAGCGCTTCTGGATCTGTAGTCAGCGATGCTAACCACTATATCACCGAGGCTCATATATATATATATATATATATATATATATATATATATATATATATATACACAAAAGCATGTGCTGTTACCTACGTCTGTTATTGTGAAAATGATATGAACAAAACCACTGGCCTGAAATGTGTACTGTGTACGTTTAGACACCACCAATGCATAAACTTGGGAAGAAAAGGTAGAACAGTAATGAACAGAACGAATAATGATGATGATAAATAATGATAACGATAATATTTATTGGCAGGAGATAAATCCCATAAAAAAGTAAAATATCCATAAAAATAATGAAAAATATCACTCAGTAAATAATATTAATATTAATAAAATTAGTAATAAAAAACTAACCAAAGTTAATACTAAAAAATAAAAATAAAGTTACACGTAATGAAAATGCCGATGTTGGTGTTAAGTGGAGCTATAGACTTTTGCACCATGAAGTTCACAGTGTAGAAGACATAAAGCAGGACTGATGAATAACTTGGACAATTGGATTGTCTGAGTTTTTAATCCTTCGCATTAGACAATTGCGCGCGTCTTGTTACCTCAGGGAAGCTCAAGACGTTGTGGGTTAGCGAACATTTGTGAAACTGAACATCTTGGAGGTAACCTATGCATCAGTCTAGAAGATCTATTATAAAGCAAATTAAGGGTTCTGCCAGAACTTCTTTTATAATTAACCCACAGTTGCTGCCCATAGATATTAATGCAGAAAGTACGAAAAAAAATGTCTTTAGTTTCGCTTGTACAAAATCTGAAGTTCCTTTGCTTTATAGAACAAAGACTTCGACATTGTTTTCTTATATCTGAGTCGTCACTCAAGGAACTGGTGATAGTTTGACCCAGATACGTAAATTCTTCTACTGGTTCATCTCTCATTTTGAAAATAATATATTAGCTGTTTGGTTTGAGCGATAAAAATAATAATAAAATCATTGGTTTTTTTTTTATGGCTGCATTTGCATAAATGCGTGGAAAAATACAAAAATTTAGTTCAAACGGAACTGGAAAATGTTGATAAGGAAGAAAGAAGAAAGATAAAGTTTTGGTAAAAAGAATTACAAGAAGTTCACCGCCAGAACACTAGCAAAAGACAGAATACGACGATAATCACGAAAATGGAGTACAGAACACCGAGCAGAAGGCAAGAAAGGGAAGTGCGTAAGAACAGTAAGATTGAAAACCACCACAAATACAAGATAGCAAAGATAAAGATAAAGACCGAACTGCGTGGACTCCCAGCGATCCAACACCACTCACAGTTAATTCAACAACCGCATTGGTATCCAAGACCACACAATGACACCGATCAGAAATGAACAAAACCGACCTGATAACAAATATTACCCAACGCAACCAAATACAAAGATTAATTATTAACCCCCATAATTTTAATATATTTGAATATACAGAGACTGACAAAGAAGATTGCAAAGATTGCGAACGATACTGACAAAGATTGCAAATAACAATACCTACAAAATTTAATTCTGGAAACCAACATAGCTATCTTATGCTTAACGGAAACACGCTCGCATAAATGTTAAAAGAAAACTGCATCGAAGAGACTGAAATAGCAATAAAAATAAACTGTAACATATTCAGAACATGTAGATTTGCTAGAACGGGAGGAGGCTCTTGTATTTGCATTAAACACACATACACGATTGAAGTGAAGCAAACAAATCAAACAACACAGTCGAAATTCTTATTTTATAAGCAAAAAGGAGCTAAATCTAATCATTACGAACGTGTACAGACAACCAAAACCCACAAGAAACTGAATTCCAGTTCGCTACAAATGAAACAAAAAACATTTCAAAGTCACTTAAAACCCCAACAACAAATATATTAGCATTATTACATAACCTGTTGTCAGAGCTGGGCAGTAACGCGTTACAAGTAACGGCCGTTATGTAACGCGGTACTTTTTTAGTAACGGTAGTGGTAACGGCGTTACATTTCAAATCAAGTAACTCTTTCAGTAACGACGTTACTTTTTTAGGGAAATACATTCGTTAGTCGTTACTCGCTACTTCTTTATCGTAGCTCGCAATTAGCTTCTTTCGATCCTCACCCATTATTCATTAGCCGTTAAAAATTTGTCCCTTCACTATGAGCGAGGTGTGCATGTTGGCCGTTGGCATGCTGGCAGCCTACCCCCATCCACCCTCTCCCCTGGCCTACACTGACAGCACTGTCAAAGTAAACAGGCGAAGAACCCTGGAGCAGGGAGGGACCTAAGTTCAACAGAGGTTTCGTCATTCCTCTCATCTGGGCCTTCACGGCACGTGAGCGCTGCATCCTTCCCATCCACTAACTTTAAAAATATGTTTATTAAACTTAACACTCCTATACCATCTAGTGCCGCTGTTGAGCGGTTTTTTTTTCAGTAGGGAAGGATATACTGCGTCCGAAACGAGGTTCGCTCTTAGATGCAACTTTTGAGAAGCTTGTTTTCTTAAAGGCCAATAAAGATCTTTTGAATAATAGTTCTTAAGTTTGTATATTTAGCTAATAAATTTCAATTATCATTGCCATGCACAATAACTCATTTGATTCATTACTTTAGTATTTTGTATTATTGTTTTGCAAAACTAAACTTTCCTGGTATATTCTAGCATTAATAAATTAGTATCAATAGTATGCTACATCCTCTGTTATGTCGCAATTCCTAGTAATAAATTTTGCAGTAATTTTGTTTCACTTTTTTTGAAAATATTATGCCTTATAAGTCATAACAACGCAATGAAGGCATGCACAGACTTCATAACCTATGCATTAACCAGTGGATACAAACCAACACATACTCGCATAAGAGAATGTTTATATAATATAATATTTTATGTATGTATATATAAATTATAATCAATGTTCCCTCTAATTCTTTTTAGTCCATGTGTGCAAGAAATTTTCGTTGTTCATACATTTAGACTCATGGTGAAAAGTTGTGCAAACTTTTCTGAGTGGTATTATCTTCAAAATGAAATATATATATATAAATATTAAATACTTAATAAATATTATTTCCATAAGGTGATAGCTTGATCATTACAATATTATATATTCTTAAAAAAGAAAACATTTTATCCATTCTAAAAATATGAATAAAATAAAAAATACTAAAATAAAATTCAACAAAATAAAGAAATAAAATAGAAATAACTAACTGAAAATGACTATTTTAGTTATCATTTCTCAAAACAATTTTTAGCATTTAGCAATTTAAAATAGACTATCAAGATTAATACATGATTTTATCCATTCACAAAACAAGAATAAAATTAAAAAAATATATTTTTTATGAATTAGGCGATAATTACTATTCGTTTTTATGCAAAACTAAGAAAGAGAAGGTTTATATTCAATGCGTTAATGTATAAAAGAAAAAAAATGCAAATACATAGAGTAAAAAAAATCTGTATTGCGTAATTGCGCGGACGTCGGCGAAGTCAGACGGAAGGGGTTAATACTTAAAAGAGCGACTACAGAGTATGTTGATGCAAATGGTCAGACCTTGTGTGACGGTATATTTTTTAAATTACTTCATTTAATGTCGTGAGTCATGATACGCTTGAGCCTGTGCGCATTTTATTTTGCTGTGTGCGCGGGTTTCACAACGCGTGTGCGCGCGCACACGCGCACACCTTAGAGGGAACATTGATTATAATATACCTATGCATATATATAATAAATTTACATTTCATTAAAAGTAACGGTAACGAGTAACGGTGCAGTTACTCGTTACTTTTTAAAAATTGTAACTGTAACGATAACGGCGTTACACTTAGACTGTAGTAACGGTAACGGTAACGGCATTACATTTATAAAGTAACGAGCACAGCACTGCCTGTTGTATTATTTTTGTTCTCTGTTAATCCGAATAAGGAAATAATTGAAAAGGTTTTTACAAAATTAATGTATTCGTCAAAGATTTTAACTCTAAGGAACTTACAATGCAAAAATGAAATTTTTGACAGTAATGAATATTTATTTCGGAAAGACACTTGATTATAAGACAATTAAGTAAAATGCACAAGCAATTTAAATATGACTGTTAGACAGTTTTAATCTACAATTGGTAGTTATTTAACTGAATACAGCCTTATTGTAATACGCAATACCATTTAAAAGAAATGGACCCATACATAATACAACTTTTCTTTAGAGTAAATTGGTTCCTCTACCTTGGTTTTTTGGAGCATCTTAGCTAGGTGCGTAATACCTTCTAGATTAAATTAGCCAGGCGCGGATCCAGGGGGGGGGGTCGAGGGGGTCCGGACCCCCCCCCCCCCTGCTCACGGTGACCAACGATTTTTCGATTATGAGGTGCTCATGAACATGTACTATGACACTCAGATTGAGACTGACAAAGTGGTCCGAATGTTCATACAGAAACATCCGCGGCGTTTGTTTGCTCCTATATATGAAAAATAAGACCTGAAGACTTAAAATGGCTTAAGGTACATGTATCGCGGTTGCCACAAAATTAATTTCCTTAAAAAGAATAAAGAAAAAAAAGTTTATGTCCGATCCTGAGACATTTCAGACCTGGCCTGGGTGTGTGAACAAGCAGGATTTTGATAACGGGAATATACTTCAAATCCATCTAAAGCTATCTTCAAATATGAAAATTTCCTACCGGGCCCCCCCCCTAGCGCTCGCTTCGCTCGCGCGTCCTCGAGGACATATCAGTAACGAGCCCCACCAAGACTGGACCCCCCTCTGCTTAAATTCCTGGATCCGCCCCTGTATATATATATATATATATCTGTGTGTGTGTGTGTGTGTGTGTTCTCTTTGCCAGCGGCTGCAACTCAGAAAGCAATGCTATTTCCCTACGAGCGAAGTGAAGACACTGAGGTCGTGGGTTCTTTCCCGATGGTGCTGTTAATAATAATAATAATATGGGAGTTAACGTGATGGGCTGCTTTATTTTGGTCTGAGCATTGTGCCAGTTTATGGCCTTCCTTTTACTACTAACCCGAATAAACGTGAAAATTAATAATGATGGACAATTTTTTTTGTTTTATGTAAACAAATAAAATGACCAATAAATTCCAGATAGCCTTTTATGCCATGAAGAAGTGATTTTGCTAAATAGAAATTGTAAATAAACCTATAAATAATAGTTAAACGTAGGACTAGTTCGTGTAGCGCACAGATTCATTGGATATTTAGAGATTTGGGCGATTAATTATATTTGGCGAAACCCATATTGGGCTCCCAATAAATCTAACCTAACCTAACTTACACAAAAAACATTTACGTGTATGCTCTGTTGGGCGATTTATTTGGAGCCCAATATGGATTTCAGCTACTATAATTAATCGCCTAAATATCTAAATATATAATAATAATTATACGCTACACGAACTAGTCCAATGTTTAGGATGTGAAAACAAAAATTCTAAAGCAATTACTTTAACCTAACCTACAAAAAAACCACTTACATGTGGTTGTCTGATCTATTAAAAGTCTAATAAACAATTTATTTTTATAAAATAAAACAAAAAATTCTCCACTATTGTTAATTTTAGTCCATTAAACCTATAATTTATCTTCTTTAAACCTAAATTTAACGTAAATAAAAGTACATCTATAATACTTTCTTACAAAATCTAGTCCAACCTAAATCTTGTCTTCGTATATATGTAAGGGAATTTGGATACAGGTTCAAGCGTATTTAGATCGATGTACTACTACTGTATATGGATTCAGATAATCTCTTTGGAACCAGATTAGGATTGGAAGAAATGTTGGACTGAATTATGTTTCAGTATCTCATACAATTAAAACATAATTCTTTTGTTTTACGACTTCGATATGTGTTCGATAAAGAAAGAGTCGAGGAGGCCTACTTCGTGACCAATGTCGAAAACACCGCTCAGTGGCGTAACTAATCATACGCATTATACGCACGTACGTATATTTAAAAAAAAAAAAATTCGCGACCGGTTACTGGATAACATCTTTTTATTTACAGGATATTATTGTATTGAGAATCACTGCGCTTCGATTCTACCATTTTATGCGAAGATGCGTACGTGTTTATACGCACAACATTAGTCAGCAAAACATCCTCACAATAACGGTTGGTGTACGCTTTATCCCAAGACAAAACCCGTGCCACAAGTTGTTATTACACCATTTATAGCAATACGTGTGAATTGATTTAGTGTACATCAATTCACAGCTACGCATTAATAGTAATACGTGAGGACGGGAAATATCCGTTGAATGGGGAATGTTCTCCGCGTCCGGATGATGTAGCGACCCGTGATGGTTCGGATCCTACATAAAGTTGTAGCTCCCCTCCGACATATGACCTTAAACGTCGCAAAGGAGGTTAAACAAACAAGCAACAAAGACTCAAAGAGTCGAGATCAAAGACTTATTATTTAAAACTTTGGTTTTTATTTACTTCGTGGACTCTCTAGGTTGACTCGAGAAAAGCTCGATAATAACATCATATATATTTATATATTAAAAAAAAACTAAAAATTTTAATGAAAGAGCTTTCGGAGTCACAAAGTCAGTTTAAAAAATAGATTTAAAATATTAAAAAAACTGGAGCAGGTGTGGTTTACATCCCCCTGACGCAAATGGGGACACAAACTAAACTAGATCAAAGTTGGGGAACGTAAACTACACTAGGATCTTTAGGAGACATTTTTTAAATGAATCCATCAAATAAAACGTTAAAACTAACGAAAATATTACGACTTAACCTAACCAATCGTTATATATATATATATATATATATATATATATATATATATATATATATACAGGGTGTTTCAGGAGGAAAGTTCACTACTTCGGGAGGTGATAGTACCGGTCGTTGTGAGAAAAAAGTTCATATGAACATGTGTCTAATTCTGAATGGTTACGGAGATAGAGCTGTTTGAATCTACAAATACAAAAACATTGTTAATGGTAATCAAGAAAGAGAAACCAATTACCGTTTCTAACATTTAATGTTTAAACATTGGCATTTTGAAGAGTATCAGATACAGAAATGACAAATTTGTTACAGTTTACAATGCGTTTTCGAAAATCCCACCGTCAACCTCAATGCACTTTGCAACTCGTGTGCGAAGATCGCGTGTTGTTTTTTTATATACCTTTGGTTAACCTTTGGTTAGCTTCCGCCCGAATTGTTCATTCTGACGAAGGTCAAGCTTTTCACTCCACCTTAGACCTACAGTTTAACGTGGAATCCGAACCACGCCCCATCAGCAGCCCAGCGTCTTAACCATTAGGCCACTTAGGGTACCCATTTATATACCAACCACTTTCTTTATTGAATGGAAGGATGAACAGCTGGGTTTTTGCTGCGCGCCGGCTGCCGTCGGGTCTCGAACCCGGGGCCGATGGATTCGTAGTCAGCGACACTAACCACTACACCACCGAGGCGCATGTTCGTCTGAGTTGATCTTGATGTTCCTTTATGCGGGCAGCAGCATCCAAAATGCGCGAAAGCAATTCGTCTCGTGTATCCACCTTTCTTTTGTAAACTTGACTTTTCATCCACCCCCACAAACAATAATCTAACGGAGAGAGGTCTGGAGACCTTGGTGGCCATTGAATGGGACCACCGCGGCCGATCCATCGACCAGGGAAAGTTTGATTTAGGTATTGCATCACCAGACGGGTAGAATGTGGAGGAGCTCCGTCATGCTGAAAGTACATACCAGCGCGTGTAGCCAAACGAACATCCTCCAATAGTCCTGGCAATTCATTTTGCAGAAATTCTAGGTAACTTTGTCTTGTAAGACGATTCTCTAAAATAACAGGGCCAATCAGCTGATCATCGATGATACCGCACCACACATTGGCAGAGAAGCGTTGTCGAAAATTTGTTTCCACAGTGTCATTTGGATTTTCGTCTGACCACCGATGAGAGTTACGAGTGTTGTTGATACCGTCACGGGTGAAAGTAGCTTCATCGGTGAACAGTATTAATCGAAGCAATCGGTGATTAGCATTTACCCAATGACAAAATTCCAGTCGCATGGCAGCGTCTCCTGGTTGAAGGTGTTGTACACGCTGTACATGATATGGATGCAAGCCTTCCTCACGTAATGTTCGCCATACTCTTGTGTGTGGTACACCGAGAGGTGTAGAAATTCTTCGTGAGCTAGTAGTAGGACTACGCTCTACCAACTGAAGAATGTTTTCCACTTCATCCACATCTTGTTGACCTTCACGTTCAGATGAAACATGAGCGCTGGGAAGTGTACCAATCTCACGCAATGTGCTGAAAACTCCGGTAAACATTCTTCGATCCGGAATTCTGCGGTTCGGAAACCGTCGACGGTATTCTGCAGCAGCAGCTGTTGCACTTCCATCTCAAAAACCGTAGATATACACCATATCTGCATATTCGGCATGTGTGAAGGTGTGTGGCATTCTTAACACTGCTTCAAACACCAAACAATGTCACTCACAACAGTCAGCTGTCGATTGACTTATGTTACATGCTTACATTACAGCTTACATGGTTCAAGGTTATAGGGGAGGGAAGGAGGAGGAAGAGCTGCGCGCGCATCAGATTCAAACAGCTCTATCTCCGTAACCATTCAGAATTAGACACATGTTCATATGAACTTTTTTCTCACAATGACTGATACTATCACCTCCCGAAGTATTGACCTTTCCTCCTGAAACACCCTGTATATATATATATATATATTATATATATATATAGGTGCTGGTTAAGTGTGCGGTCTACCTACGATTGGTTAGGTTTAAGCATGATATTTTCGTTAAAACTAACGAAAATATCATGACTAAACCTAACCAATCGTCAAGGGCGATTAACAATGGGATGTAAACAAACAATTAGTAAACAAGATAAGAAGCTATAATTAAAAGGTAGACCGCCGAATCGTAGGTAGACCGCACACTTAACCAGCACCTATATATATATATATATATATATATATATATATATATATATATAAATTGACGATTGGTTAGGTTAAGTCGTAATATTTTCGTTAGTTTTAACGTTTTATTTGATTAGGTATACGCGGACAAAGTTGGAGAACGCAAACTACACTAGGATAATGTCGGGAACGTAAACTACACTAGGCACTACAGAGGGACGTAAACTACACTTGCTCCAAAAAACTAAAGCATAAACCTACATTTAAAACATTAATAAAACCAACCCACACCGAATTGTATTTCCAGTTTCCCTAATCACCCTAACTATTAAAAAAAGGGGACATATCGGCGTTGTTTTTAATTAAAAACATGTAGGATTTGTGATCATGAATTTTTAAATCACCCGCGTTATCTGACATTTGTCATGTCATTCAAAATAAAACGTACAAAATGTTTTATTAGTATGGCGCACGAGTCTGCTAAAAGAAATTTCTTAAAGTTAAAAATTGACAGAGTTCTACTTTAAATATTATAAGAGCATTGTACTACTGAGTAACCTATCCTGCGATACGCAACAACTACTTCCTCCAAATATTAAAATAATGACAAAATAATACGGAAAAATCAGTTGTTTCCAGTAACTCTATACTACAAAACAGGTTACTTAAATACAGTTGGTTTACATGATACCTTGCAATAACTGCCACCCAGTTTACGTGGGAGAATCTTCAAATTTCAAAAGATTATATCAACATGAATGAACTTTACAAATTTCAGATAACACTTTTTGAGTTAAACGCAGACATTAAGATAATTATATAGATTGAAATAAAGTTTAAGTGGTTATTTCCTCTAATGACAACAAATCTTTGATTACACAGCTCAACAAAAACATTTTTGTTTCGTTGCCAAGGAAATTCGTACGAATTTAGGGTATTTTGGGGTTGCTGAATTCCAAAATGAAAGTAGTTTTTCCGATTTGGCTCTAGTTCTTGAGATAATGAATACCCTCAATTAATAGGAAACGTAACCATAACGCGTGCATATGGGAAACTACCGGAACATTCTAGATGGTGAGACATGCGAATATTCTTAGTGTTTACTCCGCGATCATTCTAGAATATTCCCTCTCCGTATATAAGTCATCGGCCACCCAACCAGTAAGTAGGCTCCGCCTGAACATTAAATTTTTTGCATTTTACGTGTTTCAATGGGGTACCAATTATCTCATAAATTAGAGCCAATCTAGCAAAACCGATGTCATATTCGGAATCAGCACCACAAAGTTACCCCAAAATCACTCTAATATGATTGGCAATAAAAATAAAATGAGTGTTGACCAGTGTTATTTATAAAATTATAACAATCGCCATTTTAATTTAAATGAGGGTGTTTTTCTCCTTAGACATTTTGGATTACCTGAAGATCAGGACCCCCATGTATTCTTGTTTTTTGCTTTACAGTACCAAATATTATAATAAATTAAATTGAATGTCCGCTTAGGTCAACTGTACGCCCTTGACGATTGGTTAGGTTAATTCGTGATATTTTCGTTAGTTTTAACGAAGATATTATTTGGTAATTGAGGATGGGAGCCCTGATCTTCAGGTGATCCGACTTTTTAACTAATTCAATTTTATATAAAAAGGTTTCAAAACTTCAAAAGCGTTAAAATAGTTCTAGAATTAAGTAAAGTTCGTTTGCTTCTCCAGAAAGTTTTAATGCTTAGCTTTGATATTTTACTCCATTTTACGCCTGGGTTGTTGGAGGTACGTGATATGAACTCAGTTGAAAATATATTTATTTTATTTTAATATTCCGGCTACGTCGTATCTATATTGCAACATCATCGGTTCCCTTCGATTAGCCAAGTTAAACGACATTCGGTCCTAATTATAGTTGGATGGGTGATCATTCTCCGTGTCTAGATGATGTAGGAACCCGTGGTTCTAATCCCGAGTAAAACTGTAAGTCTCCTCTGTCATACGACCTTAGATATTGCTGAGTAGGTTAAATAACTCCATCAGACCAAAATATGGTGCTGGTTAAGTGTGCGGTCTACCTACGATTCGGCGGTCTACCTTTTAATTATAGCTTCTTATCTTGTTTACTAATTGTTTGTTTACATCCCATTGTCAATCGCCCTTGACGATTGGTTAGGTTTAGTCATGATATTTTCGTTAGTTTTAACGAAAATATCATGATTAAACCTAACCAATCGTAGGTAGACCGCACACTTAACCAGCACCCAAAATATTATTCTACTTTTTGAACGTTTTTTTGTTCTTGTAATTTTTCAAATCTGTTTTCAGTTGACGGCCTCTTTCCGAGCTCGCAAATTAAAATTAAAATTGAAAGTGAAGCGATTCTGAAAATACGAATAATACGTAGAAATGTTAAATTTCACCAGGGAAGGGAGTGTAGTGCTCAAACTTGAATTTGCAGCCTTGTTTAAAGTTGTATTTATTCTAATGATATTCACCGACATTTGTACCAAATCAAAATCTTAATTTTGGTCTTGCGAAGTTATCGTTAAATAATTCGAAATGTATTTGGGCCGAAAATTGGATAATGTTAAAACGGCAATCGTTAAAGTTGCCAGTTATTCATTTACGACTAATATTACGTTTGAAAACATTATCATGAACATAATAGCCAATTCGGAAGCTACGAATTTATAACCCTCTCGCGTACCACCATAAAAGAGCTCCACATACCATCGGTAGAATGTGTACCACGGGTTGGAATTGTCGCTCTATATAAATAAAGACTATACGAGACAAACGCCTTATTTCTTGTGGTTAATAAAAGTGGTGACAGTTAGACAGGGTTGTTGTGGTTCTTAAGAGAACAGCGGGAAACAGAGCAAAGGACAGGTGTCTTTCAACTTGGCGTCGTTCTCACTCCTATTTGCCTTCCCAAAGTTCCTACTTTGCTCGAAGTGGGAATCCCAAATGTTAGAATGCATGATTTGGGGGCCTTCGGCCGAGGACATATCAGTAACGAGCCCCACCAAGACTGGACCCCTCTGCTTAAATTCCTGGATCCGCCCCTGTTAGCTTTATCCTATCTGATTAATTGGCCATTTCAATTATAATGTATACTACCGTATTAAAATGTCTAATGCATACCTTAATTACAAACTTTACCCACTTCCTTTTTAACCCTATTTCTAGGGTTGACCTGAAACACCCTGTATAATACCATATATATTTTATTATATTTATATCGAATGAATGTAAGGAACTCAGTCCGTTTTTTAAATGGAGAAACGTAGGATAGACTATTTTTGAGTTTTTAAAGACGCGAAGAGTAACACGGAGTGTCTGTTTTCTTCCGTTAAGTTTTAAAGAAAGACTATTTTGCGTTTGAATTATTTTTAGTCAACTCATTCGCTTTAAGAATGATTTACTCAAACTTAGAAGAACGATTTCGTTTCTATGTGCCACACAAGATTTGAATTCTCCCGTACGGCACAATATATATACACACAGTATGATGAATAAAACCACGAAGGAAAGGAAACACAAAATGGTGCTCAAGCGCTTTCGTCTAATGACGAATGAGGATGTCATTAGACGAAAGCGCTTGAGCACCATTTTGTGTTTCCTTTCCTTCGTGGTTTTATTCATCATAAATATTTTTCACGTGTTACTTTCGTGAAATAATTTTCACACATATATATATATATATATATACGACTACTTGAGCAAACTTCCACCAAGAACTCATTTAATTTTCTCATTTAAATTTTAGCCCATTTTTTGTGGAGGAACATTCTTTCAATAAGCGTTGAGCTGTACTGCCTCCTCCGGCGAGGGTGGTTCTTTCTCCTTCTTTCATTTGGCGCCTTTCGCTTCGAATGTTATTTTATAATAAACACATTAATCCCATCTTTTAACTAACATAATTTTATGCTCCGTTATTCGGCATATATAAAGTTAATTTTGGTATGAGATTTATTCTTGTTAATTGCTGTAGGTTTAATTTGTTTTTACAATACTCTCTTGGTCTCCCTTGTCGGCCTTCTTTGGGGCGACGCTGTCAGGCGTAAGATTTACTTAGCTTTCCACCTCATTTGTTAATTAATTCATTCTATAATTCTTTCATATGATTAAGAATGACCAGCATGTCAGCAATAAGTAACCTGATAAGTGAATAATCTAACTCTAACGAAGTTTTCCCGTTTTCTACAAAAATATAATTTATTTGTGACGTCAAATTTGAACACCTCTTGAACAGAGTCAAATTTTCATGGCTATGCTTTGTTTTAAAGGTAATTTTTAAAATTAGTTATTTTCCTAGTTTTTGGGGTAACCTGTGCAAGGTACTTTTATCCGAACTTATTCAGAATTAAATAGATAATTGAATTCCTGTCTTTTTTCTAAATTACATGGGTATTTAACATGCATAAGTTTTAAAAGTTATGTACTTAAGAATTTATAAAATCGTCCTTCCACAAACGAAAAAAAACGGAGCCGCCATTTCGGCTCGCTCACCTTCTTTTTATGAACAATTTATTTATAGGCTAAATTAGCCTTTGATTAAGTACTCAATTTCCTTATCATATTTCCATATGTAACAGTATAGACTTTAACTTTAATTCCATTCATAACAAAGAAGAAAAATTATGAAATTATTTATGTTGCGAAGTTCCATGACAACATTACAAAAGACGGCAGAACTCAGGCAATAATACACAATTATGCACTTATCCAAAATATTTGTGAAGTGATTCGAAAGGAGAATTGTTTGGATTTACTATCGACAAATAACAATGAGGTGAAAATAAATAAAATATAACGAAAACAGAATTTTCTGATCACAACATAATCGATATACAAATAAAGCTAAAAAAACAGAAGACATAAAACTCATACTAGGGAAACATAAGGTTTAAATATGGATTCAAAGGAAGTATATTAGGCATTGCTGCTACGCGAGAAAAAATCCCCGAAGAAATACAACTTATAGTATAAAAGGAAACTGGCCCTATACGGCTGCAATATGTTCCAAATAGGAAAAAAAAGAAAAAGTAACAAACTCGAAAGGAAAATCAGAATGTTATTTAGAGAAAGGAAACAAACCGTTAAAAAACATCTACAGATGCAGAACGGATGCAAGGAGACACGCTAGAAAAATAAATAAAAATATGTGAAACAGAAATGGACCGAAAACATTCACCTGCAAAATAAATGAGGAGGAACAGAAAATAACTAAAACCATACAAAATAATCCTAAATATATGCGAAAAGAAAAATGAATTGTAAAGAAAGTGTTGGTCCATTAAAAGATAGAGTAAACGAATACATAAATGATCCAGAAAAAAAATCAGCGAACTTATTAAGAAACAATGTACAATAAAGCTACTTTCAGCACCCTTAAACCCGAAATGAAAATGGAAAATACTGATGAATTCTTTGATATGGATAAAAACCAGTTAAGAACAGGCACGGAAACTAATCTATTAATTGATTTTGAATTCTCGGAAGTAGACATAATTAATTCTATCACAAATACAAGAAAAATGCCCTATAAATATGCAATACGACAGTGGTTCTCAAACTTTTTTACTCGCCTACCACCTGAGGAGATAGAGTATAATTATTTACCACATCATTGTACCAACGAGTCATTTTCGCTATTTAATATCATCCAGTAATGGAAAATAGTGTCTTGTTTGTCTATTTTTATTTATTACTCATTTATTGATTTGCTTCAATTAAATTTTATTTAGTTTTATATGCCAATCACGGGATACCCCAATCACGGGATACCCCAACTACAGTTGACAAAATATTAAATTTAAAAACATTGGCAATTAAGTAAAAAAATAAAAGGAACAGAAAATGCAGATTAAAGATAAGGAAACTCTATTTCTTCAAGAAAATAATAAAGTCACTGATTACAAAAACTCAAATATGACAACACTAAAACCTTTTCTTCTTAGCAACAAAATTAGTTATATTAATGATAACAAAATTTTTTGCAATTAAAAACAAACACTATTTTTGAAATGATTATCAAAATTATTTTGTTCATGAATAAAATACTCATCAAACTAGGTTCAAAACAAAAAAGTGGTGTACCACTTATTAACAGTAGCCCGCGTACCACAGTTTAAGAATCGCTGCGAATAGGATTCAGGTATGAGGACTGACGAGTCCAGGCGAGACAGCGAACTTGTTCCTTTGCAAACCAACTCTTGCTGACAAGTGGTGTATAGCATGGGATATTGTGGGTGATATTGATTATACGTTATAATAATAATAATAATAATAATAATAATAATAATAATTGTAAAACCCGAGAGACATTTTGTGATTTGCACCATCTCCCCGCGCGAAATGCAGCCATATATATATATATATATATACTAGGTGAGGTACCCGGCGTTGCCCGAGATAAATTTCACAAACATACAAACAGACAGGTTCAGACAACAAAACAGGCCAAATTATATATAAGATATCCCCCAAAAAACCCTCACCCCCTTTATGCAACTTGGTGGCTAACCCCCTCCCCCATGACCCCCACCCCTCCCCATTACCCCACCCCTCCCCCATTACCCCACCCCCTCCCCCATTACCCACACCCCCTCCCCATAGAAAAGAACACAGTCATGAAAATCTTGAGCTTCACATTGCCGCCCGTAATACAAACAGACAAACAGACAGGCTGACCGACTCTGTGTTGACATCCTTCATCCCATAAGAGGTTCCCGTGCCAAATTTGGTAGCTCTAGGTCAAACGGTTTGCGCTTGCATAAAGGACAAACAAACAGACAGGCGAAAATATATATATATATATATATATATATATATATATATATATATATATATATATAGGGTGGCGCAAAAGTCAGGAGTCAAAGGGTCATCACTACATAAATTATAAATTTTTCAATTAAAAAAAATTATTTTTATTTTAAAATGTTGCCGGCCATCGAACGGAAAAGATCCATTCTCTCTCTGACCCCTATGACACCTTACGAAACCGAGAGAAGTTTTTAAAGTGTACACAAAGTTTATCGCAACAGGAACGTGCTCGTAATGACAGTAGCGGTGTCATCATTTGATAGTTTTTATTGACAATCATTGAATGTCATGAAAAAGAAGATATAATGAAGGTTAAGATAGGTGAAGTTAGGTTAATTGAGTTACTTAGGTTAGGTTAAATATCGCCATCCACAGTTGAAAATGTGAAAATGTTGGGGTTTCATACGATAATCACAGAGAGAGAGAGAGAGAGAGAGAGAGAGAGAGAGAGAGAGAGAGAGAGAGCTATAATTATAGTTTTATTTCATTAAATTTGATTACTAATATTTATAAAACTATTTTGCTTATTTGCAGTTGTTATGGTGCTTGGCTTCTCATCAGTATACTCAAGCAGTACTTCCAAGATTTCCATCTTGCCTTCTGCAATACTAAAAATACCTAACGAGCCTCCATACTTGAAGATTCTGAACTTGACTCCTTTACAAAACTTACGTATCTCCCACTTGGTTTCTTTTTATTTCATTGTCGTTAATATTTTGAATTTATTTTTCTATAAAATTTCAAAATTTGTTTCGATTCATTCGAATTTTTGTAAAAATTCTTTTTATATTTTTAACTTTGCGATTTTGTTTTTAAGTTCTTTTGGATTTTGTGATGAAAGTTTTGTTTCGGCTCAAAATACCGATCAGAACACCGAGTTTTTCATTAATGTGGAGAAATGGAATTTTACGCCAAGCCTATCATGGAAGAACCTTAAGTTCTTCGGCACTAAAAATTCTACCATCGATATTTGGGATAACGCTTCGCATCTCCGGCACACCACTGCACAGCCCACTCGATTAGGCCCGGAGGAAAAGGATGCGTGTAGCGATTTGAATAGAACTTACGCTACAGAACATGCTCAAAAGGTTTTAGCAAATAGCGAAAGAAAGAGTCACAACAACTATATTAGAAAGGACTTTGTGCCTTATTCACTAGAAACAAATTTCTCACAGTACGAAAATAAGAAGCAAGCAATATTGGAACGTCATGAGCAAAGATACTTGAACGGAACGAGAGATGACGCCATAAAAGAAATCTCTTCTTTGAAGTCACATAATAAGACAATAAATCAAACAACGTCATTCACTACGAAAATAAGAGAAATAACCAAAACTGAAAATAATGAACGGACAAAACAAAAAAATCAGCAAATACAAACATTAAAGAAAGGCTATTGTCCAAAGATTACCACGATTATTGCATCATCGGGGCTGGCCCAGCTGGATTGCAGATGGGATATTTTATGAAAAAAGCATCGAGGGATTATATAATATATGAAAGAGCAAATATATCAGGTAAGAAATTATGTATAAGGTAGTTCAGTCGTGAAAATTTTTAGTCATGTAATAAAAATTAAAGAGTTAAGCATTATAAGTTAAAATAAATCTAAAACTTAAGGCGTAGGAATATATCGGGTGATATTTTAAACATCTGACACATTTTTTATTAACTGAAATAAAAGTATTAAATTTTTACTGTACCTTCTCTACACATGGGGATTTAGTCCCCTAGTACAAAACATATTCTACGTGATGTCCTCTCAGCAGGAATTTTCACTAGAATAGAATGTTTCTGTTCGAGACTATAAGACGCCATTTTGAATAAGATGGCCTATGCTACGCAAGATGCTAAGATGAGATGGCTTAGGTTATGGAGCTCTTAATGCAGTGGCGTACATAATGGGGGGCACAGGGGGCACAGGCCCCTCCCATTGTGAAGTAATACAGGAAATATATTACAAGGTGTTGGTGTATTGTACGTATGTAAATGTAGCCCATAATAATTATGATTCTACTATTTTGGCTGGCTTAGGAACGTTTATATATGTCTTTATATGTACGATTAATTTGTGCAAATGTAATTCTTTGCCCATAAATTGGAAATAAAATACAAGTGAAGCCTTCCAAGATGCAATTCATTTTGATTCCAACTCAATCATCATCACTTTTGAACTAACACACACACATACACACACACACGCACACACACACTTTAAGAAATGCGGTGTACGCCCCTGTCTTAATACATAATAAAAAAACTTTTACGGTGTCAGATATTTAAAAAATTCAGGGTACTGCAAATTTTGTTGTTCGTATACAAAGAGTTAATGAGCTGAGAGGACATCACATAGAGCATGTGTCGCACTAGGGGGATTAATCCCCCTTGTGTAGAGAAGGCACAGTAAAAATTTAATGCTTTTAGTTCAGTTAATAAAAAAATACAAACAAGAAAACCTGATAGATTCTTTTTTAATGTGAGGATTCTTACGTGAGTTCAATTTCACTTGAATATTCTGATGACAAGGAGTCTCTCTCTCTCTCTCTCTCTCTCTCTCTCTCTCTCTCTCTCTCTCTCTCTCTTTGTCTCCATATACAGTATATTACAATTCTGACTTCATCCTAAAATAAAAATCTTTTAAAATTGATTTCCATTCTGATTCAATTCCTATTCTAATTCCACTTGTAGAAGTGAAAAAATTGAATCCAATTCCGGTTAAGGTATGATCTTATCTTATATTTTATATAATAAGTCTGAAATCATTACAAAAAATCTGATTTGATTATAGAATTTAACGATTTTTTAGACCCATTTTCCATTGAAAATTTCTCCGCCATTAGACATAAAAATGATATTTTATTTCCCCAATATCTATAAAGAATTAATTAAAATCACAAAGCCTTATTTTCCTTTCATAATGAAAAAGAATTTAGTAGCAGTTAAAGTTAATAACTGCAATTCACTAAAACAACCCTCGTCTACTGGACCTTATTTTAACATCTAATTACGCAGATTAAAAAATAACCCCACTTTTTTTTTAGTATTTTAGATGTAATTTGAACAAGTTTTCAACTTCTCATGCAAAAAGTGAAGTTTTTTGCATTTCTCAGAAAGTCTTAAATTCTTTTATTTATACATTAGTGCCATCCCCATCAGTGCCAAAGATTTTAGGTGTTAAGTAAATACAGTATATTTGGTTATGAGTTTTTTCATTTTATTACTAACTCACAAAATAATATATCATTTAACGCTTGAAATCTTTGTCAGTGTGGATTTTGCTCCAAATATTATTCAATAACTGAATTTTTGAGGGGAACCTTCGACTTTCTGAATTTTTGAACTCGTTCACGCTTTTGAGATAATTGATCAGAATCAAATGTAAACAAACCTTGCAAACTAACAGAAAATTGCAACCAATCAGCCCCAGACTAAAGTATGGTGGAGCCCTCCTGGCATCAGGAAAATTGGTGGGCCTCATAATCGCCGATCTTGATTTTTTTTGGTAGTCAAATACCGATGTTTTTACTTAAAAAATTTAATAAAATTATAAAAAATATAATAAGTAATAAGAATACAACATGAAACAATAAATATATAGTAAGGTGTAATAAAGGGTAGAGCCTTGGGGCCCTGAGCTCACAAGGTTCATTGGTTAAGCTGGCACTGCATGCATTAGTGACTGTTCATGGTGGTCAACCTGTGGCAAGCATGAACACATGCAATTTCTATATTCTATTATATAGGGTGATCCAGAGAAATGGGACCCAAAAGAACCCCTGTAACTCTTAAAGTATAAGTCCTTTTATAAAAATCATACGCATCATTCGAAAGAGAATAGTTACAAGTTTGTACAGGATTGTATAGGTTTTGACAATACAAGACAAGATAAGATACAAAACAAAATAAAAGTGTTAGTTAAACTAACCCTTCAAGATGACTGCATGGACTGTGGAACAGCTGCGTTTCATAACTGAGCAATATTATGAGCATGGAAGAAGTGTAGTTTCAGCTCTTAGAAGGTGATTTTGACATCTGAAAATTTGTCTTGAAAGATCTTTGAGCTGAAACTACACTTCTTCCATGCTCATAATATTGCTCAGTTATGAAACAGCTGTTCCACAGTCCATGCAGTCATCTTGAAGGGTTAGTTTTAACTAACACTTTTATTTTGTTTTGTATCTTATCTTGTCTTGTATTTTCAAACTTATACAATCCTGTACAAACTTGTAACTATCCTCTTTCGAATGATGCGTATGATTTTATAAAAGGACTTATACTTTAAGAGTTACAGGGGTTTCTTTGGGTCCCATTTCTCTGGATCACCCTTTATTATATATATATGATTGACAAAGGTAAATAGTGACCAGGATGATTGTCCTTAAGAACAAATATCAAAGTTCATCAACGGGAATGCCGGAACGTGTATCACCTTTATCAAATGCAAACGGGAAAACACCATGATCCTGACTATATTGATTCAATAGATCTGCTATATTTATTAAGTTTTATTATCAAATACAAAACTTGAAATACTGATAATATTTCTAGTTACTTTTGCTAACCCTCTGTGTGCATATATATATATATGTGTGTGTGTGTGTGTGTGTGTGTGTGTGTGTGTTCCCTACTTCTTCCAGCCCCGAGATAAGGTTTTAGAGACCGGTTAATAGAAAGAATATTGCAATTAAAAGCAGATAATAATATTTTTTATGCGTTTTATGTATTTTTATCATAATATTTTTTAGACGCGCCCGACTGTGCTCCAGCATTTGGAAAATGTGTCCACCTGCGAAAAACTTTGAACACCCCTGGTTTACAATATAGGCCCATAGGCATGAAACACTTAACCAAATAAAATCTAATAATATTCAATCTGAAATGAGTCGTTCGCAAATATAAGCAAGGAAGTGTTTACTTAAATAGAGACCCCTGCCAAGAATCTATCGAAACACGAAGGAATATGTATCTTTCATGTCGTCAAAACGAAAAGCAAACAAAAATCAAAATTTTGTAAATTTTTTTTTAGTTTCTTCAAATGCTGAAAATATGCACCGAGATTAGCAGAAATGAGAATCTTAATTTGATGTGATTGTCCGTTAAACTTTTTGTATCTTATAAAATTAATATATAATAAATATAAAATTCTATAAAATTCAATATAGGATTACGTGAAAACTTACGACACAAAAGAGCGAGAGAAAAATGAGTTCGAAATGTAGAGACTAAATGTTGGTAACCTTTTCATCTTTTGTTATCTGTGAATTAATTTGTTTTATGTTGACAAAAATTTTTTTTTTTTTTTTTTTTATGGAACAGAACGTATATCGACGTTTCCTTGAGTTAGATTAAATTAGGTTAGCGTAGGTTTTGGTCAAGTTAGGTTAAGAAATCAGCATCAATGAAATTTTCCGTGGATGAAATGCGTAGGCCTATATAGGTCTCTTTTTTTCATTCCCCCCCCATATTCCAAAGTCAATTTGGCACTAATCTTGGCAGGCGTGGCTACTCACAAACATTCTCTACCTGATCATAACAATTCACTTTGTGGCACTTTATTTAATTAATTAAGGGATATTCGATAGCCAAGGTTTACGAACGTTCCGGGTCGGGTTTCGTAAGGTCTGACGGTTCCGAAGGAAGACTTGCGTTTCTTGAGCAAAGAACAAATCTATCCTCGGGTTACTGGGCCTTGTTCTGGCTTCTAAAATACTGTATAGTTAATGTTCATATTAAATTACATCATTAACACAGAAACAATTCGCAATTTTTTTAATATAATAATAATATTTTGGGATAAAGGCTGCTCATTTGACGAAATTTTTAGTGACACATTAATGTTATAACCATTTATATATATATATATATATATATATATATATAATATATATATAATATATATATATATATGAAAAATTATTTCACGAAAGTGACACGTGAAAAGTATTTATGATGAATAAAACCACGAAGGAAAAAGAAACACAAAGGGGTGCTCAAGCGCTTTCGTCTAATGACAGCAAAGACAGTGTTCCTGAGGATGTCATTAGACGAAAGCGCTTGAGCACCCTTTGTGTTTCTTTTCCTTCGTGGTTTTATTCATCATATATATATATATATATATATATATATATATATATGAAAATGAAAAGGTTTATTGCAAACTATAGTCCATATGACAAATTATAATACAATGACAGTTCATATACTAAAGATAGAAATATATACAATTGATTAGAAATAATACTGCACTGTCGAAGTTAAGTGGAGCTACAGACAGACGTTTTCGTACCAAGAAGTCCATAGTTTAGAGGATAAATGGCAGGGATCATGGATAGCTTGGATGATCGGGTTGGTTGATTTTTTAATTCTTGCATTAGACTGTGTTGAGCACGTCTTATTACCTCCGGGAAGCTCGGGACATTGCGGGTAGCAAACATTTGCGAAGCTGAGCATCTCGGGGGTAATTTATGTAAGAGTCTAAAAGACCCGTTGTACAGCAAATTTAGGGTTCTGCCAGAACCTTTTTTATAATTCACCCACAGTTGCTGTCCGTATATATTACTGCAGAAAGTACGAAAGAGCGTTTTTAGCTTCACTTGTACAGAATCGAAAGTTCCTTATGGTCATATTCGCTTTAGCACACAGGCTTCGAGATTGTTTTCTTATATCCGAGTCATCACTCAAGGAGCTGATAATAGTTTGACCCAAATATATATATATATATATATATATATATATATATATATACACAAACTCAGAATGGTCCCCTGAGAAATTTATATGTTAAACACAGACCGTGCATTGAACAAGGAACTCTTCTGGGAAAATCCACTATAGTCCGAATAAGTAATGGTAAATGACAAATACCATAGTTTTTCTTGCGAGAGACCCGTTGCCCACGTCGGGCTAGCATCATGAAAAAGAAAAACTATGGTATTTGTCATTTGCCATTACTTATTCAGACTATAGTGGATTTTCCCAGAAGAGTTCCTTGTTCCATGCACGGTCTGTGTTTAATATATATATATATATATATATATATATATATATATATATATATATATTCTGACGGAATAGTAAGAGAATAACGCCTGAAAATGTTTGTCACTTTAATAATAATAATCTTTATATTCTTATCTGAATATGCCGTTGAGAAACATGACAGCTCTTCAGGCAAAAGTCTTTGAGATTCATTTTTATTTTTACAAAGGAAAACGTCAAATATAAATAGAATTTGTGGAAAATAAAATAATGTTGCATCTAGTTCACTCTGCCGTTACAAATGAAAATTGGAATAATCTTCAAAATAATAGGAAATGATAATAGAAATAATAATAAAAATAATAGAAAAGAAAAATGGTGAACAATACAAATCATAAAGTTACAAAGTTACAAAGATACTTAAAGTTACAAGGATACAGATGAGTGAGGCATATTATAACTATGGCGTAATATATTGGAAACTTTTAACATCTAATTTATATGGTTTATGATTGCACCCATTCAAGATTGTGAATTTTGCATATATAATAGGTGATTTGCAGTGTTTAGTAATATTTACAAATTACAATATGTATGCATATATATATATATATATACACACACACATTAATAGGAGTTCATAAAGTGTTTCTTTAGTGAGTTGCAAAACGGTATTAGTGATCGTACTTGTCTGATGTTTATGGGTATAGCGTTCCAGATATCTGCCCCTTTGTAAGAGAGAGCATTTCCCGCAAGTTGCTTGGAATAATTTGGTTTATGTATGAAATCATTGGGAAGCCTTGTATTATGATTATGGTTGATTTGATGGGGGGTAATCACCCTGTGAATGGTCGAAGTATAGTTTCTGTTATTAGCAACTGTGTTCATACTGACACCGACAGTAATTTTATACACGTCATTTAGTTTTAGAATATTTAAGTTTCTGAACATTGGAGAGGTATGAGATCGTTTGTCATCATTTTCTGAGAGAGTTTGTAAACATTTTCTATGGAGTACTTTTAGCGGATACAGTATATAATTCTTTGTACTACCCCATGCTGTGATTTCACATTGCAAATGTGGATGAATAAATGAGTAATACAGTGTGAGGAGGGCGTTTTGGGGAATTGTTTTCTTGAGTTTAAACATTACAGTATGTTTTGAAATTTAATTTTTCATCTAATTTGATGTCAAGAACTTTAAACTTCATTTACTTTTGCAAGAGGAGTGTTTCCAATTATTATTATTGGTGTGTGCACAATTGCAGTTTTTTAAGTTACGATCATATATGATGATTTTGTCAAGTTTAGTAAAAGCTTATTTGCGCACATCCATTTATAGACATGATTTAATTGTCTGTTCATTTCGTTCATTAGGTAATTGATACTGTGATGTGTAGAAATGAGTGTTGTATCATCTGCATATTGAATAGAGTCTAATGTCGTTGATCGATAAAAATCATTTACATGTATCATATTAAGAAGAGTAGGGGTCGAAAGATTGATCCTTGTGGAACCCCATTTTCCAATATAGCATATTCTGATGAAATGTCATTTACTTTAACATACTGGTGACGATTAGAGAGATATGACTTAAACCAATTTAGCATATATCCCCTTATTCACAGAAGTCTCCGCCTACGGAGGCGG
Source organism: Bathynomus jamesi (assembly GCA_023014485.1). Taxonomy (NCBI): domain Eukaryota; kingdom Metazoa; phylum Arthropoda; class Malacostraca; order Isopoda; family Cirolanidae; genus Bathynomus; species Bathynomus jamesi. The sequence continues at coordinate 106,480 of JAJOZX010006585.1, forward strand.
GGCCTTTACCTCTCTTACTAATGTGCATTCAGAACGTTAGGTTAAAGATTATAAATTGTCCAGTCAGGGAGTATTTTTCATTTCTTCAAAGACTGACCAATTAGAGGAAGGAAAATATTTTTACGTCTTAAAGCCAATACTACTTCGTTAGAATATACACACACACACACACACACACAATGCTATAACTTTAGAAGCCAGCGAACCAACATTTGTGATGCTGCATTTAAATTAGTGATGCACCGATGGAAAATTTTAGCCGATGTCGATGACTAGCAAATTGGCCGGTGCCGATGCCGATGCCGATTAATTATTTAATAAACAAAAACTTAAAATTTTTGAAGATTTTTTGTTATGTTGGTATCAAATTATTAATTTTTTATATATATATCCTTCTCTAGCCAGCTTACCATCTGCAGTACCTAGTGTACAGTGGATTAATAAATTAGTTATTATAATGGAGTAATAACATCATAATAGCTGTAACCTGATTTTGAGTCTGAATTTTTCGTTTTAACTGGAATTTTGTTTCAAAACTTTGAATAAAAAATAGAGGAACAGGGAACACCTAATAGGCCCACTGAAGTTCAGAGAAGCATATGTATAAAATTCTAAAGTCATAACTCATAATACTCAGTACACTAAATGAATCTTCGCAAAAAAAGACACCCTATTTGCAAAAAAACATAAAAAGAAATGAAAAACTCAATTAGTTTTTAAACATAAACTCGTATTTCTTTTTATTTTCTTAAAATACTGTTCCTCATCTCGACTCCTTTCAATATTTAAAATTTAGTAATGGTAAATTATGATGCAAAAACATCACCATTTCCCTAGTGGATGCGCTTAGCTCGTTTCTTCTGGGAGAGTAAACCTGGCCACCACAGCTAAATAATCGCTCACTCTCAACGGATGATGGAGGAGATGATAAGTATTTAGACACCAAACGAGACAAAATATTAAAATTTGACCCATGTTTCTTCCACCAAATCAAAGGGCATTCTGTTGGTCCAATGAGGTTGTGTTCTAAATACCTCTTTATTTCCGCTTTTATTTCAGTGTTGGTGTTGTTTTCTTCAGAATCTTTAGATTCAACCTTTCTCTTGGATTTTGGTGTCTTCTTCTTAGTTTTTTCCTGAACAAAATCTGCGTAGCATGATGAAAAATCAAAACTGAAACCTTCAGTATCACTTATCTCACTTTCAGATTGCCCCAAATTTGTGGGTGAAGTACCATTTGAAAAATCACCCGCACTGTTTGAGTTTGATTGATGTATTACTCGTACATCCTCTGTCATCCGAGTAATCAGTGTGTCATTAATGTCTCTTTCAAAATCTTCCTTTTCAAAGAATTTAGTCATATATCTAGGATCAAGAAAAGTGGCTAGAATGGTATTTCTATCTTTTAAGTATTTATGAAATCTTTCCTTTGATGAAGTTTGCCAAACAGAAATAATTGAACCTAATCCCGTAAATTGTTGTGATTTTTCAGCTTTCTTGAAAAAGCTATCCATTATCTGAAGAAGCTAATGCTTCTCGTTTACTTAAAAACCTAAAGTTGTCAAATCATTGAAATTTTTTAGAATGTGAACCAATTTCTCCAGAAGTTGCCATTGGTTATTTTCCAAAGATCTCAGTTTAGGGTGATCACAAAGATATAGAATCAAAGCTCGCTTTTGTTCCAATTTCGCTCTAACATAAATAAAATTGACTATTCCATCTTGTTGATACGTCCTGAACAAATTTGTGATTGGGCACACCATAGTGATCTTGATACTTTTTGTACGTGTCAAATGCGGATGGAGAATGGTTGAAATGACCAACAATAGCTTCGCACACTGAACATATGTTCAAAACATATTTTTGAACAAATATGGCATTTAAAACAAGTTGTAATGTGTGCAAAAAACAAGGTAATGCGTGATATCCAGTTTGATTTACTCCTGCCACCATGTTTGCAGCATTGTCCCGAGTAATTACATGAACTTTTGAAGATGGAATTTTAAAGTCATCCACAGCATTTTGAGTGCCCTCACTTATATTTGTTGCTGTATGGGACTCATCAAACGGAATTACCTTTAAGATGGCTGTTCTTTGCTCAAAATCTGTAGTTAATCAATGACCAGTTAAACTTATGAATGATAAATTAGCCGTGGTAGCAGTCCACCCATCCGTTGTAAATGAAATGAATGATGCCTCATCTACCGCATCTTGTATCTTTTTCTAACCTTATCATATATATTTTCAAACACAGTCTCTGTTACGTATTTTCTACTCGGAATAGAGTAGTTGGGGTAGATATGATTCAAAAGTCTTTGAAACCCTATATCTTCAACTATAGAAAAGGGCTGGATATCAGTGGCAATCATTTCTCCTATCAAATTATGAATTGCTGTTGCTTTATGGTCATTAATACCCCAAATTTTCTTCCTGTCAAAAGTTTCAAAAAGGGTTTGCTGCGTAGCACTTGTACTCGCGAATTTCTTTTTTAAGTGTTCCGCGGATGGATTGGTATTTTTCCTTTTCTTTTCATCTTCCTTCCTTTTAAGTTGCTCTTCATAATTTGCGATGCCCTTATGTTTTGTTTTGATATGTCGTAACATATTTGTGGTTGTGAAAGTTTTCCTTGATTTTCCCTCGATTCCTCTGGATAATTTTTGGCTACATTCACCACAAATAGCAAATGAGTCATCTTCGCGACTGACAGTAAAATGCTTCCACACCCAACTCGTAGTTTTTGTTGGCATTGAACCGGTGGAGCTCGCACCAGCCATTATCGCTTTTAAGCTTTTTAATTATAGTTACCTGACCAAATTTATATTATTAAATATTAAATATTAATTATTATTATTTGCTTATTTTATTGTTAATAAAAAGTTATTGATTATTGATACTCAATTTTCAGTATTTAATATGCAAAAGAATTTAAATTGGAAGGGAAGGGAATTTATAGAATTAAATAACTAATGATATATTTTCCGAGCAATGAAATATTTCTCATATGTAGGTGCTCTGCAAAAACTGAAAATCAAAACAATAGTAATCAGTATTTCATGATGCTTAGGCTATTGAACGACTATTTTATTCCTATCTAACACATTTTGGAAGTTAGCCTCTCTTATACATAAGCACATTAGAATATATCTAGCAGAGTATCTAATATCTATATTCCAAAGCAAAAATATTGTTCATAAATACAATGTGTAATATTATTTATAACTTTCATGAAAAGTCTTTGGTTGAAATTTGAAAAAAGTCATATATCTTCATAATCGGCCACATCATCGGCCAAATTTGGCCGATGCAGGTGCCGATGCCGATGGCAAAAAGTTGGCCGATATAGCCGATGCCGATTAATCGGTGCATCACTAATTTAAATATAAGCTTCACGTGCGCTTAAAGTAAATATTAAACTTTCCTTCGCTTAAAAAAACGCAAAAACTTCAAAACATTTTCTTATGAAATTATTTACATGTCCACTCGAGCGTGGACGAACTATGATAAATAAACAGACTTTTCGCTCTACCGAAAACTCAACAATCAACCAACCAACATTTCTTTCGTGCATGTTATTAAAGGAAAGGGGTCATTGAGTACGAACATGGTGTGAGACCAGCCCAAATGGTGATAAAATCGATTGTTGCTATTTTGGTTTCGAAGAATTAAGAAAAGGATCACAATTTACGCTTTCAATTTAAACACAAAGTTTGAAATGTGGAAATTCGGCAACGTTGTAAAATTTCATTTAATATTTGTTTAAAAGAAATTATAAATTTTGGCATTTCACATATATATATATAAGTCTTCCCTAATCTGGCTTAATGCGGCGGTCGGTGAAGTGTGAATAGACGAAAAGTAGGAAAATTCCAAGCATCTCACCAGATTATCCTTCCAACTGGTCTTGCAACGATCGATGGTCGACATGTTGACAGTATACTTTATTACAGTACTCAACATTCGAGTATAGATATTTACATCACAATTATTTTTATATAAAATAAATGATAAAACGATGTTTCTATTAAATTTTTCAATTTTATGTTGATAAACTGTATTACAGAATAAACTCCTGTAAGTATTCAGTGCTTAACTGGATGTGTGGGTGTTTAGGTGCACATATACGTACGTGACTGAGGGATGAATATGCTGGAAGAGGTTTTTTAACATGTTCTATTTTTATTTTTATGGTAGAGCGAATTTTAATTAAATTATTACTGAGTTTGCTATATATAGAAGGAAAGAGAAATATATATATAATATATATATTATATATATATATTATATATATATATATACAGGATGTCCGAGAATTATCTGTACAAGTTTTGGCTGTTATTAAAAGTCAACCATGAAGTGTAGAAATTCCAGTGTTGTCCCATTTTACAGAGAATCTCATTAAGTTTTTTCTGATACCAAGTTTTGATAAGTTTTTTAGAAATTCCAGTGTGTCCGAAAATTATCTGTACAATTTCATCTTTTAATAAAATTCTTGATAACACATAAAATTCTTAAAGAAGATTATTTAGAATCTGTATTTTCAAAAGTTTCTTTTATTAAAGTAATGTTGTTACAAACATTCGATATGTGCACCATCAGTGATTCGCAAAACATCCAATCGATAATCCAAATGTTGCCATGTACGCTGCAGCATATCCACATCAATTCGCTCAATAGCACCTGTGATTCTTGCTTTTAAATCATCAACGTCTGTCACCCGCGTACAAAAAAGAAAAAACTTGTCAAAACTTGTTATCAGAAAAAACTTAATGAGTTTCTCTGTAAAATGGGACAAAACTGGAATTTCTACACTTCATGGTTGACTTTTAATAACAGCCAAAACTTGTACAGATAATTCTCGAACACCCGGTATATGCAGTATATATAGAATTGATAGGTTTGTTTCTGGATATATATATATATATATATATATATATATATATATATATAATAAGGTGTCTCAGAAGTCGCGCACCAAAGGCTTAATTCAGATGAAGCTACATTAGCCAATGGTGCGCGACTTCTGAGACACCATTGGTTAATGTAGCTTCATTCAAGTTAATTATTTTAAGATAGCTTTTTTTGATTAACTGTACATACTATTAATTTTACTATTCGAACATTATCGGACATATATTGTAATTAAACATCACTCATAAACCATTTCGATTCGTAAACCTCGTAAATCTGACTAAAGTGTATGGTGCGCGACTTCTCAGACACCCTGTGTATATATATATATATATATATGTTTGTACCTTATCCGCCAATTTTTTTTAGCTCAAACTTACTGCGCCTAATAGGCATGAGGAAATTGTTAAATGAGGCTGGAGAATAGTTTCGGTTCTTGGAATTCTGGAATTCTGGAATCCTGGAATGAAATGAAGTCCTGGAGTATCGGAAGAAAATGGGATTACATTATTTTACTCCACCTTAGATCTTCCTACGCATACATATACATAGAGATGAATGTAAAAAAGAAGTAAATAATTTTAGATGGTATCATTCTGATGTATAACTATGTGCGCGTGTGGCTGGGCACCTTTCATCGTTCCTGGAATGCATAATGCGACTCTATGGTATAATGGTTAGCATCAGTGACTAGAATTCACTGGCCCTGGGCTCGATTCCCGGTCAGAGCAGTCGGCGCGCAGGCTACCCAGCCGTTCATCTTTCCATACAATAAAATTGGTTGGTAGATAAATAGGTACCCTGGGTGGCCTAGTGGTTAAGACGTTGGGTTGCTGATCGGGTCGTGAGATCGAGTCCGGGCGAGGACTTTGTAATTTCTGACCTACCCTGGTGGGTCGTGGTTTGGATTCCACGTTAAGTCGTAGGTCTGAGTTGGGTCAGCAAGCTTGATCTTCCAGATTGAACAATCCGGGCGGAAGCAGCCCAAGGTTATACAATGTATACTATCACGCTACGCCACTTAACATAACCTGTCGTATATTTAAAGAAACGCGGAAACGCATAACGCTTTCGCGCCCAGAGGCATTTTACGCGTTAACCTCCTCCCGCATGCACTGGAAAAATAATAAAATTCAGCAATTTTCGTTTATAATATTAATTTATAACAGCAACGTACACTCCATGACGTCACAAAAGACACATTTTTTTTAAAGGGAGAAAAGTTATTTAATTATTGTAAATATGAAAGAAAAACAAATGAAGTTCTAAAATTGTTCAGAATTTCGCCTTTTAAAAAGAAAGATAAAAATTAATTAATTTTCTGTATATATATAGACCCTATATATACACAGTGTGTGTGTATATATATATATATATATATATATATATATATATATATATATTACTTTATGATACTTGCTTTGCTTACATACTGTGTGATATATATATATAATATATATATATATATAATATATATATATATATATATATAATATATATATATATATATACTTACTTTATGAGGGTTTGAACGACAGTTCAGGATTGACCTGCAGTCGACCCCTCAGCAGCACCCAGCATCATTTGCAGGATTTGGTGAAGGAGGGAATTGCTTTCCGATCTCCTCCTGCCTTCGTAGCCAGCCACGCATGGTTGGTCAGAGACTTTGCACAAGAATCTGTCCAGCTGGTTCTTGAAATTATTCAGGTCGGTGTGCTGGAGGTCCCTCACTTCTTTTGGCAGGGCATTAAAAAGCTTTGGGCCTCGTATTCTGAGGGTATGATATATGTATCATAAATTGCAATAACGACAATAATTTATTTATTTAATTATTATTATATAGATAACAAAATTTCCCCTACAAGGATTCGAACCCGGGACCTCTTGAGTAAGAGTCGCGAGCGGTACAGTCACACAACGACAGGATAAAGAATAATACAAAATGTAATATCCAAGAAGCTCATTTCCCCATAACGTTGGGGTGAGTCTGCGGACAACTCAATCTCATTCGATGCCAACAGACGGGAGGGAAGTTGAGCAGAGCGCCCGAAAAGATGCCACAACTAAATATATTTAAACATCAGAGGAAACGCATAACGCTTCCGCATCTACGGACATTTTATGCGTTAACCCTCCCGCACTCGAGGTATTCAAAGTTCTTTGATTTAACATTGGGGTTCCATATACTGAATAACACGGACGAGCAAGCGTGCTTTTTGTCTCATATATGGGACCCCATTTTTCTTATCCCAAGGAAGAGCTAAGGATGTTTAAACTGTCGACAAAAAAATATTTCCACACTCAGAGGCTGGCGGGTCAAATTGTAAAACTGTTATCCCATTCCTCAGCTTAGGTTAGATCACGTTACGTTAGGTTAAGGTATGCCCAATTAGGTTATATTAGGTTCATGGAATCCCTGAAGGATTCGAGCTCGTTCCCTTAAATTACTAATCATGGATGCTATCTATATCCACGATGAAAGTTAAAAAAAAAAGGATATATATCTTTTCGCGAGTTCCCAACACCTATTATGGTGTAATTACAATAAAATCTTAAAAGGAATATTCATTCCATTTAGGAATTCGTTTTGTTTACCATATCAATCCCTTCAGAACATCGCATCTTTTCTCTCTCTCTCTCTTTCTTTCTCTCTCTCTCTCTCTCTCTCTCTCTCTCTCTCTCTCTGTTATATACCTTTCGATTTTGGAAAAAGAGAGAAAGAGAGAGAGATTATAATGATATTTCAGCTACCATTTTTAACTTAATTAATGGCCATGTGTTCCCTTCTACTTGCAGGATCATTCTTCACAGTGTATCCACGCCACCGGAAAATGATCAGCATCAACAAAAGATTCACCGGAAACACGAATTCCGAATTCCAATTACGTCATGACTGGAATTCTCTCCTCTCGGATCGCGATTCGCTGTTATTCAAGCGCTTCTCCGGAGACTTCTTCCCACAAGTAACGAGAAATAGGTTACCCCCTCGCCCCTCTCCTCCCCTCGCGAAAGTTCCCTAACCAATCCTCCCACTCATGAAGCGCTTCTCGGGTTTCCAGTGTTCATTATTAACTGTCCGTGAATATGGTTTCCTGTGACATACTGTGTTTACGATTCTGTGCCGCTGTCTGTGAATGTGAGCGATGGTTTAATTGCAAGACACACTCGGTGGTTCAAATTGCTTTCTAAAATGGGGCGATTTGCTTTCACACACTACACTCGAAGTAGGTGAAATAAATGTCGCTGTCCAGATTGTGTTGCGTTCGTTCGTACATTTGTGTATTTATTACTATTTGTCCTATGGACTATGAATGGTCTGCGAATAAAGTTTTTTATTGTCACTCAATTTCATGAGTGTTTCAGCAATTTCGCTGCCCTAGCGAACATATATACGGCGCATGCGCCGTAAGTTATTTTAAATACGTTTAGATGCGCGTGAAACGTCATCAGTTTCTGCGCAATGTACCAATAATAATTAATTATAATATAAGTAAATGTCATTATATGTCGAATAATTAAACGTAAAAGTTAGCTTTCAATTCACTATTAACATCATTATCACTCGCGTTCATTATATACATACAACTTGAATTGACGATGCTTTTGGTGGATAAGATTTTTTAAGCAAGTTTCGGCCGGAAGTTCCTTCGGAAGACATAGCCGTTATGGATGCTCCCCAGACTTAGGTGAAAGAGTTCAACTTCAAGATTTTTTATACACGCTGCACTACATATATACTTATATATTTCTTTGCGCCGGACACTTCTTAAGCATATCTGACTGAACTGAGCTTAATGGGAGATAGTCCCTCCAACATCCCTTTCACAATGGACCGTAAGCCCTTGAATTTAACGTTAAATTCGCATATCCTTTGCTGAATCAAGAACATTGTTTACACACGTGAATAACTGATTCTATTCTTATTAATACTTTTTGAAAGAAAGAAATAAAATATAGATTTTTGTAAAGTTTACTATATATAACCCCCCCCCCCTCCTCCTCGCCAACAACAACAGGGGTTGTGTTTATTTACTTTTATTTGTTACGAAGGTAAACCCTTTTCGCGTTAATGTTGTTTAATTTTGGCTTTGCAGCTGCTATTTTGCTTCCAAAATCGTACTTCCTCTTACGAGCTTTTTGAAAAATTCCTAAAGACTGTAAAAGGAGACGTAACTACGAAAAATTCAATTAGAAATGCGTCGATACCACCGTTAAGAATGGAGGTGGAGTTATAATCCTATACGGGTGTGTCTCTGCTAATAGAGTTGACGACGATATTATGAAAATTGGTGGAATAATGAAAATGGAGCAGTATAAAACAAATTGAGCGAACATGCCCCGCTCGGTAGACGTCACCTAACTGTACAAAACTTTGTATTAGTGCGCGGTAATGACCCAAAACACATCTGGCCGGAAAAGATGCTGATGGAGATCTAAAACTTTTGCAACGGCAACTCCAAAGCCCCGAAATAATTTCATAAAAAAATTAGGAAAGTATTAAAAAGCAAAGATGGCTAAAAGGAAATCCGAATCATTTCTCGAATCATTATGGAATAGTCTTCAAAATATTTGGAATGCAATTCTTGAAGATGCGTTTAATTACAAAAATTTGTCTTCGGTGTCAGGTAGGAATGAAATGCAAAATATTGATTATATAAACTTGGTTTGGTTAACCTCCGTTTTAGTTTTGGTTTCCGTCCAAATTGTTCATTCTGACCAAGATCAAGCTTGTCATTCCACCTTAGACCTACAGTTTAACGTGGAATCCGAACCACGACTCGCCAGCAGCCCACTGTCCTAACCACTAGGCTACCCAGGTACCCATTTATATACCAACCAATTTCTTTATTGTGTGAAAGGATGAACAGCTGGGTTTTGCTGCACGCCGGCTGCCGTCACCGGGTCTCGATTCCGGGGCCGATGGATTCGTAGTCAGCGACGCTAACCACAACACCACCGAGACGCATATATATATTAGTGATGGGACGATTGTCATATTTCATACAATCGCTGTTGCGATTGCGATTGCGATTGTCAGAATTTGAAAAGCGCGCGATTGCGATTGCGATGTTTTAGCTTTAGCCTCACATAACGCTCATTTATGCTTTAAATATACCTAAACGCGTTACCTACCTCAGTCAGGGAGTTAAGTATTGATGTAGCTCCTGCTTCAGTCTGTGAGGAAAGTCCAGTTTCAACCAATGGCTTCACCAACTCCATCCGTGATTTTTTTGATACTGGTACTGAATCCTTCATTACTTTATCAACTAAGAAATGAGAGACAATATACCTAAACGCGTTTCAGCCACACATTATCATAATGTGTGTTTCCAGGATGCGGGAACGAGGACCTAACGCGTTATGCACCCCACCAACCACTTTCCCCAACATCCTCCCTTTTAGAAAGTGATTTTACTGTTTTCTTATTATTTTTTTAATATTTGAACTGTATACATGGTAGACAATAAAGAGATGTACTTATTGTTATTATTAAACCAATTTTTTATTCTGTTTTCAACTAATTCGCAACCCGTTTTCATTTCTGTTTTTGACTTATTTATTATTTATTTATTATTCCGTATTGTTGTTAGCTAAACTTTCCTTTAAGTACGCATGAAAGAGCAGCTTTCATAGCAACTTTTGTAGAGATTTAAATCTTTTGTTCACAATCGCAACAATCGCACTCATTAAATGCGATTGCAATTGCGATTGCGAATGTAAAAAATTCGCGATTGTATCGCGATTGCGATTGCGATGCATCGTCCCATCACTAATATATATATATATATATATATATCAGCATAGCATGCCGCAATGTCTAGCTTTTCAAAACCTGAAAATAAAAAAATATTAAATTTTGCATAATGGCCATTTGCATAAACCAAAAATGAATTATGATCGCGCGCAATCTAAGGACGTTACAATTTGAAGTCTAAAATATTCGGATGCAAAGAACGAGCATTTAAAATAATCCTTTGCGGGATTGAGTTATTCTGAATAAAAAAAAGAAAAAAAAAAAGTTATTTAGTTGGTTATCTGCCAACAGAATTTGTTTAGTTAAGAGTGGAAAAGAATAAATTTGGATTTAAAAGCGTTTTGGCTATTTCTCTATTGGAAAACAAAAGAAAAAGAAAGAAAGAAAAAAAAAAAATATATATATATATATATATACACATACATACTGTATACAGGGTGGCCCAAAAATTTTGCCCCGAAAAAGAAAAGTTAAGAATGCGTCGGGGCAACAGACTTTTGGGCCACCCCTATATATATATATATATATATATATATATGTTTTTTTATGCATGTTAATAAATTAAGTAAAAGATAGAAAGAAGAAAGGTTTTACTGTGCCTTTTACAAAGAAGCGTTCTACCCACACAGCCATTCAGGATACGTGTAGCTCGCAACATCATTGCCAAGTACATATAAGATGAACGTACCAACGAGGCTTCCGTACGTGGTTCATCACCAGTGGAAGCAACAACAATGCCTTCTTGCATCATAATAATCGAATAATAGGTGAAATGGTGTGGTTAGTTTGCATTTACAGACGCCTTCATTTCTGTTTCTTCCCAAATTACTTTGACACGAACACATAATAAAAATGTTGCCATCAAGTACTACTACTACTACTACTACTACTACTACTACTACTACTACTAAATAATAATAATAATAATAATTTTTGTTAATGTGTTTGAAGAAAGAGGTGAATGGTATGGATGGGTGTGAAAAGAACTAGGATGGTATGATAATAAAACCACTCTAATAGACAGAGTTTATTTCCACAACAGTTTCGATGCCCACTGGCATCCTCTTCGGGTGGATACAGAAAGAGGTTTTTTTCGTTTTTCTGTATCGACCCGAAGAGGTTGCCAGTGGGCATCGAAACTGTTGTGGAAATAAACTCTGTCTATTAGAGTGGGTTTTTATTATCATATTTTGAAACTTCACGTAGAAAAGTGAAGTTTTTTCATTTAACTATGATGGTAGTACGCCAGAGCTGGGCACTTGCGTTTTTTTTTGCGGTACTGCGGTACTACCGCACTACCAAACCGGTACCGCATAACGCAGTACCGCAAAGGATCGCTGAAATACAGCAGTACCGCTACCGCATTTTTTGCGGTACTGCGTTATGCGGTACTGCGTTATGCGGTACCGGTTTGGTAGTGCGGTAGTACCGCAGTACCGCAGTACCGCAAAAAAAACCGCAAGTGCCCAGCTTTGGATGGTACTTGGCTGCTGGGAAGACGAAATAATATTAAAAAAGTTCAAAATCGGAATCTCTTCTTGAAAATAAGAAACCCAAAATAGCGTGTTTATTTTATTTCAACTCATTCCGTCTCTTTACTCAATTACCCCTTCCTTTAAGGTACTGCATGAAAGAAGGGTTGGCTGGTTGGTGCGTTTTACGTTTACAGGTTTATTTAATTTATTTTTTTTTGTTTTCATTGTCTGAACTCATCTGATGATGGATTTCCAACAGATGAAAGGAGTGATGTTACTCTCAAAACATCTCTTCCAGAAGATTTTGTTTGAAATTTTAAATTTTAAATATCGAAGCAGGACGGAGGTTATATATACACACACACACACACACACACACACACACACACATTATATGCATTTATGATGCTGCCTCAATACAAAACATTCTTCGTTTCTAAATAATATTTCTCTCAATGACTCCTTATTACTATATCAGTGTTACTGATCTAGAAATAGCATTTGCTCCGGATATAACAATGCCATACCAGTCGTATCCATCCAGCTGTCGTCCATTTGCCAATTGGAAGATATTCTAATCAGTGACGTATGAGACCTACAGATACCCATCAATCTGGTAATGTTATAATGTTATTAAAATTTAATATGCATCAAAACATTGTTTTTAATTCATAAACCGCCTATATAATATATGTATTTATATATATAAGGTTTTCGCTCTGTCTTTGTTAAAACACAAAATAATATCTAAATCTATGTTCAATATTAAATGTAAATAAATAAATTAATAAATAAATAAATACAGGGAGGATGGGTGGTGCAGGTCGTGGAATTTGCTCAGGTCGCGATAATGCCTACCAACGGTTCTGTTTTTATACATTGAAACTTCAATTTGTTCAGGATGACAAACTTGCCAATACCATGAACACTGTCATCACGTCCGAAGGATTTTTTTAAGTTTTTCCAAGATCATATTTTTTTCACTTCTTTGACATTCACCATGTTACTATATATCCCCTTCTTGAATTTATATTTAATTATTCATTTACGTTTCATTAGTAATATATAAACCAGAGTGGTGGATGGAAATAATTATGTTCTAAAGACATTTGGCAATGAGTCCACCAACCAATCAGCGCTCACTCACTAAACATTCATTCATAAAATGCTACAACCGTTTGTAGTACACAAGACAAATATATGCCAGGTGTCGCTATCTGTTCTCAAGAGTGTCCTACGAATAATGAGCGCAACTGTACGTAATTCGAATTTCACTGTTAACTTATTAATTAAAATTGTCAATAAGAGTATGTAACTGATAACTACAAAACAGAGTGATTTCATTCAAAATTTTAATTTAATAATTCGAACTTTATAACTTGTCTTTATTTATTGCCATTTAAATCTGTGTTTTTTGTTGCTCATTGCAGTTTTCACGAGTAGCGAAGTTTATTAAAATATATAATAAGGCAAAAATAATTTTAAATGAAACTTGAAATTTGTATAAAGTCTTCAAAAATCATCTTAACAAATATTTAAATTATAAAATTTGCTAAAATTTCAAAATTCTGACCTATTCTGATCTGAGTCCGGAGACAAGGCTGAATTTCCGGAGACTCTGGCCCAAATCCGGAGAGGTGGCAACCCATATACGAGTACATATATAGCCAAAAGCTGAAGTTAAATGACTATGGTTCTGCGTACAAATTAAACGTGCCACTGATGATGGGAGTTTGACTTCCGAAACGTCTGATATTAAATTTTCATAATGTTGACGTGGGCGTTGATAATCTTTTTTACCCTTATATATATATATATATATATATATATATATATCGTAACTCCGTAGCAGTTCCGTGCGTTGGTCTCTCTTTACACGAAGGTCAAGATGGTTGCCCCACCTCTAGACCTGGCCTGGTGGAGGAGCGAGTTGCTCTCTTGCGATCTCCATCGCACATAGCCAGGCACCCCAGACTCATCTAGTATCATCTGAGTCAGGCGTCTAGATTTCGTTTGGAGAATTCTATGTTGACACTAGTAATGTCCCTGATCTCCTTCGAAAGCTGATTGAATAGTCTTGGGGCCCCTGACAACCAAGCTATTTTCCTTTAGAGTTGAGGGTGTCCCTTCTCTGTCTTTTAGTTTGGGAACATTACACATTTTGCCTTTCCTATTTCCAGTATTGTTTGGGTGGTTACTGTGTTCAGCTTGAGGTTAGGTACCAAATTTTCCACTATTTTCCACGTGTAAATTATGGTGTGTGTGTGTCTCTTCTTCTTTCCAGTGAATATATAGGGTGATCCAGATAAATGGGACCCATAAAAAAAAGCCAAATATTCTTAATATTTAATTCCTTTCATAAAAACTATATATCATTCGAAAGAGTAGAGTTACAAGTTTATTATGAAATATTTATTTTTTTAAAATGACTCCTTTCAAATGTGCTCCATTAGTTGCCAAGCATTCCAGTGCTCTCGCTTGTAAGTTCTGCATCACTTTTGCAAGAGTGTGCGGTGGTATGGCCTGTATCTCATTTGTGATGGCGGCCTTCAATTCTTGCAAGGTCCTTGGGTTATTTCTGTAGACCCTATTCTTTAAATATCCCCAGAGATAATAATCGAAGGGAAAAATCCGGAGACCTTGCGGGCCTTTCAACGTCTCCAAATCTTGAGATTAACTCGCCTGGAAACGTTTGACGCAAAACTGCCATGCAGTTCCTCGTGGTATGGCAGGTAGCTCCGTCTTGTTGGAACCAGTGGTTTTCTAGACAAAGATCTCTTAATTTAGGAATAAGGAAATCGGTCAACATTTTTTCGTAGCGATCACCATTTACAGTGACCGTGTTTCCGGTGGAATCCTCGAAAAAGTACGGCCCTATGATCTGAGATGCAGTAAGACCACACACCAAACAGTTACACGCTGACTATGCAACGGGACTTCGGTAATATTCAATGGATTTTCTGTTGCCCAGAAACGACAATTTTGTTTGTTTACAGTTCCATTCAAGTGAAAATGGGCTTCGTCTGACATAATCAAAGTTGCTAGAAAATTGGTGGTGTCATTTACCTTCTGTTGGATCCATTGACAGAATTGTCGTCTTCGTGCGAAATCTCCATCGTTTAGTTGTTGCACTGTTTGAATTTTATATGGAAAGAGCATTAAATCTTGCTTGAATATACGGTGTGTTGTTCCATATCCAACTCCTAACAGCTGAGAAGCACGTCTGATGCTTATGTTAGGATTATCCTGTACAATTTCATGAGTTCTGTTAATGATCTCGTCTATCCTTGCTGTGCGCACTCTTCCAGTTGGTTTTCTTTTTCCAATGCTGCCAGTTAGGGAAAAATTTCTGACACACCGACGGATTACTTTCTTAGAAGGTGATTTTGACATCTGAAAATTTGTCTTGAAAGATCTTTGAGCTGAAACTACACTTCTTCCATGCTCATAATATTGCTCAGTTATGAAACGCAGCTGTTCCACAGTCCATGCAGTCATCTTGAAGGGTTAGTTTTAACTAACACTTTTATTTTGTTTTGTATCTTATCTTGTCTTGTATTGTCAAAACCTATACAATCCTGTACAAACTTGTAACTATCCTCTTTCGAATGATGCGTATGATTTTATAAAAGGACTTATACTTTAAGAGTTACAGGGGTTTCTTTTGGGGCCCATTTCTCTGGATCACCCTTTACTGTAGATTTAATTTAAGTCTTTTCCAGTACACTAGTTGAGTTCTTTGCAATCATCAATCTTGGCTGTAAAATTTACCTGGATTTCTTCTAGTTTATTAATTTCTTCCTTTTTATACGGGGACGTCAAGACTGAGCAGTATTTAAATTTTAGTATAACCAGTGTTTTCAGCAGGGGGGGAATTATTCCTTTCTTGTTCCTTCTTTTAAAGGTTCTCAGTACCTGTTCCGTAGCTGGTTTTGCTTTGTTTATCGCTATCTTTATTTTGTCTCTCAAATTTCGCATCGTCGATCATTATAACCCCTAAATCTATTTGCGTTCTTGCTTCTTCGAATTTCCTCTCTATCTGCAACATAATATGCATTCTGTTTTAGTTCCTCATTTTTACCATATTTTAAGAGCTGAAATTTCTTGGTGTTAAATTCCATGTTGTTGTCTTCTGACCGTTTATGTATTCGTTCGTGTCCTTCCACCTCATCTGCATCACAGATTTTTTGTTGATTTTTTGTATCGTCTGCAAAGGATGTTACTATACCGTTGTTGGTTACTTCATTGTCTACGTCTGTTAGCATGATAATGAATAGGAGTGGTAGTACTGAGCTGCGTACTTCCGATTTGATGATGATATATCTTGAATTTTTACGACCTGTAGACGTTCTCCGAGGAAATTGTAGATTCGTTTTTCCACTTTGCCTGTTATTCCCATATACAGTAGTTCAATTTATGCGGTATTATATCATGACTACATTTGTTGAACGCATTAGTAAAATCCGTGTATATGACATCGTAGTTTTAATTTTTTCAGGTGCGTCTATGATACTGTTATACTGCTCTATTAGTTGTGATAGGCATGATCTTCTTGATCGAAATCCGTGCTGGTTCTCAGTGAATCTTTCCAGTGTCTCTAAGAAGTTTTCCCTCTAACTTTGCTTTCAAATATTTTACTGAGATTGAACGTCAGTGACACTGGTCTATAATTCTTTGCTTGAGATCTATCACCTCCTTTATACGTAGGGCAATGTTCGCTCTTTTCGGGATGGTCGGTATTTCTCCCGTGTCCAGGGATCTACTCCATATCCAGTATAAAGGTGTATCTATTTCATTTTTACAGTTTTTAATCAATAAGGCGTTCCATTTGTCCGGACCTGCATCTGAATGTGATTTAATTTATCCTATAGCTCGCGCTATATCTTCTGAAGCAAAATCAAAATGTTATACACTCTCCTTATAATTCCTCTTCAAAGAATGCATCTCTGTCAAGTACCACTTTGTCACTTTTTTGGGGGTACTGAAAAATGATTCGTACTGGGCTCTCAATGTTTCAGATATTTCTTTTAAATCGTCTGTTAGTTCATTATTTCCTTTCCTTAAGGACCCGATAGTGGCGCGCGTTCTTGTTTTCCTTTTCGCATAGTTATAAAATATTTTGGATTTTCCTTTATTACGTCTACCACATTTTCTCTTCCCTCTCTGAATGGCCCCTAATCAGGGCTTGTATTTCCCTATCGATAATCTCCAGTTCTTGCATTATTTCCCTGATATTGGTGTCTGTGGTGTCTGTGCACTTAATTAACTTCACAGCTACTATCTTTCTTTTGCGAAATATTGTTCGTTTTTGCCTCTCGAAAAACTTCTTTCCTTTAGGCTGTGCTTTCAGAACATACTTTTTAAAGATTTCCAAGGTCTATTCTTCCAAGGTTGTTTACATTTCTTCGATTGTTTTATCCTCTAAAACTTTTTTCCACTCAATTTGGGCCATGTAGGATCTGATTTCTTTCCAATTTATAGTCTTGGAGTTTGGGTTAAAAATCTCAAATAAGCTTCTTTCTTCAGTATGAGCATTTTCTTTTAAGGCTGTCACAATATTAGCTGATATCTCAGTTATATTGCGGTCAGAGATAACAGCTGGGTTTATTTTTATAATCAATCAAGTTGGTGTTGTTCGTGAATACCGGAACCAGGCAGTTATTTTTTCTGCGGCGAAGAGAGAAGGATTGAAGACCGTCAGTAAGAGGCAGGGAAATGATGAGACGAAAAGCCTTTGATTCCAACTAGTCAAGTAGAGTTGTGTGGGTTGAGCCACCCCACACATAAAAAGCGTACTCCATAGAGGAGCGGACAAGACCCTTGTACAGAGTCAGCAACTGAGTGGAGGTGAAGAAACTGCGGAGCCAGTACAGCACACCTAACCTCTTAGAAGCTGTTTCGGAAAGAAGTGTATGTGATCTCTCCAGGAAAAATCACGAGAAAAGGAAACCCCAAGAATGTTAAGAGACGAGGAAGGATTGAGTTGTGTATTGCTGAAGGTAAGGGGATAGTCGTGTGGAAGACTGTGACGCAAGGCCGTTCCTCCAATAGGCGAAGTAGGCGTCTGCCTAGGGCCCCACTTCAAAAAAGTGTGGGAGGCAAAATTTTTGAAAGATACGATAGGGATTGAATTCGAAACAATCTTTATATTTATTGAGTGAAATGTTTTTAAAAATGTAAAAATGTTTTTGTTCAAAGTGTGTAATGTTAATTATGCTTAAAAATTACAACAAAAGAAACACTAACTTCCAATGGAAATTCCATTTTGGCAATGCAAATTTGACTTATTGTGGTGCAATGCTAGTTATAGGCATATTCTTTAAAGTAAATAAAAAAGTTAGAAACCATTTCGCTTTCTGTCCTATTTATGCCTATCTCTCTCTCTCTCTCTCTCTCTCTCTCTCTCTCTCTCTCTCTCTCTCTCTCACACACACACACACACACACACACACATATATATATATATATATATATATATATATATATATATATAAGCAAACAACCACAAGGAAAAGGAAACACAAAGTCCGAGCGCTTTCGTGATATATTCACATTATCAAGGAGGAACAGAATATATCACGAAAGCGCTCGGACTTTGTGTTTCCTTTTCCTTGTGGTTGTTTGCTTATTAATAAGGTCACGTGTTAATTTGTGATTCTAGTGCATATATATATATATATATATATATATGCAAAAAAAACTATGATCGCGCTACCTCATGGATGGAAAAGTTAAGGACTTTGTGCATGGCACGTGGGGCTTTTCATATATATATATATATATATATATATATATATATATATATATATATATATATACATTATAACTGCAAACACGCAGTATAATTAACGTAAAGAACGACGCTTTGTATAGGAGAATTAACCGCGCAAGATGAGAGCGAAAGAACGAGTCTGAAGGACTCTCGAGTCCACCATCTCGACTTCTACTTACTATTGTATCGATGCTAAATTTTTCTCGTAAATTAATGTTGTACGATAGAATGTAGACGATATATCACATTATACGTAAATAAGAGATGTTTTGACGCATATCTGGCAAATGATCAGCTAATGGGGTTGGAGGCCCCTAAACAAATCTTGTCTCGGGCCCCAAAAATGTTAGAAACGGCCCTGCTGTGACGAGTAAACAGACGAAGGAACTGTTTTCTGTGAGGCATTGAAAGAACAAGGTTTTCTCTGCCCCAGTCAGTGATAATGGAAAGATCAGAGGTCAGGTGCACCATAGCCGTCCTACGCGAAGATTGGAGTGACTGTTAAGAAGGACGCTTGTGAAGCAGGTGGAGAAGTGAAGAATGTAATCATCGGCATGAGAGTGGATAGGATAGGAAGCGCGACTTAAAAGATCATTCATAAATAAAAAGAAAAAAGTGGGTGACAGAACAGAGCCCTGAGCTATTAATAGCTTTAGGAGAAAAACAGTGCCACTTACAACCGCAGCGATAGATCAGCTAGAAAGGAAATTAGAAATGAAGGCACAGATAGAAGGATAGAAACCGAAGGGGGGCAGTTTGGAAATTATGGATTTGTGCCAGACTCTATCAAAACTTTTGATATGTCTAGCGCAATAGCAAAGATTTCACCGAAATCCCGAAAGGACGATGACCGAGAGTCAGAGAGATATGCAAGAAGATCGCCAGTGGAGCGTCCGTTGCGGAACCCCATACGGACGATCTGAAAGAAAACCGTGAGAAGAGGTTATATATATATATATAAACAGTATACATGTCACAGACCGTGCATGGAACAAGGAACTCTTCTGGTCCATGCACGGTTCGTGTGTAACATAAAAATTTCGCAAGAACCTTTCTGAGATGTATTATATATATATATATATATATATACTGTATATATATATATATATATATATATATATATGTGTGTGTGTGTGTGTGTGTGTGTGTGTGTGTGTGTGTGTGTACGAGAGAGAGAGAGAGAATCCCAATATCCTGTATGAACTTCCTGAAAAAGAATTCAATAAAGTCACCCGCATCTACGCAATTCACTCACAACTTCACTCAAACTTCACCAATCTCATGTGAGGGAAATGACTGAAAATCGTATCCGGGTGCTACTTGCGTCGCATAATAACAGTGTACCCTTGAGGTCACTGACATGAGAGAGAGAGAGAGAGAGAGAGAGAGAGAGAGAGAGAGAGAGAGAGGAATAAACAAATAAATTCTAAACACTCATAATAGAAAGATCGTGAAAAAAGGAAAGGTAAAAACCATCTGCAAAAACTTTCACTTTTTTCAATAAAACCGGAGTTTGTCTGTGATAAAACTCGTCTGAAGGACTCTCGAGTCCACCATCTCGACTTCTACTTACTATTGTATCGATGCTAAATTTTTCTCGTAAATTAATGTTGTACGATAGAATGTAGACGATCTTTCTTGATTCATCGTCTTCCGCCGTCAGTTTGCGCTAGAAAGTTTTTATTTGCTTTAAAATCTTCACCAAGTTTTTCAATTTTCAGCATCATGTATACCATTATATATATATATATATATATATATATATATATATAGCATTAGGCAAATAGCTACCGAGAAAAGTATATATATATATATATATATATATATATATATATATATATATGGCATTAGGCAAATAGCTACCGAGAAAAGAGTAGACAAGACTTCCATATCCATGGCAACTTCCTCCGTGCAGCCTCGCAAGTTCTAGTATTTAAGAGGGAGATTGGCACAAAGCCGCCGTTATCACGAATGAAGTTTTGGAGGAAGGGGAAGAAGTGTGGGAGACTGATTCTAAACCCCGCCAAGTTGGGGACGAAGTACTTCAGAAATGCATTAAAATGGATTTGAGTCCATGCAAAATACTTTATTATTTCTGTTATTTTAATAAAACACAACATGGCTGTTTTGCATCACAACACAATATTAGAATATACAGTAGAGGATACTAAGTTACTAGAAACCCATCAATTATATTTCACTCGGCACCTCGCCATGCGAAAGCAGGTTCTCATAAATTTTTTTCGAGTGTGTGTGTGTAATAGTCACTGTGTGTGTGTGTGTGTTTGTGTGTGTATGTGTGCCCGCGCGTTGTCTGGTTGTATGTATATTAGTGTTTTTTACTGGCAAGGATTCATGGGAGAATCTATGAACAAATAATGATATAAATAAACGTTCCTTAATATTTCCGCCACAGGCCGACTCCGTGGTTTCGTACCTGAACGAATATCAAAGGAAATTGAATATCAACGTGCGATACAACACCGACATAAGGAACATACGAAGAATTCCGAAAAGCATCGACCGTTCTTCCGTGTTTAAGATGAATGACCAAAATGATAGTACCTTCTCCTGCAGGTAAAATTTCTATCATATTCGGTGTGCACCTGTTGAGTCTGTTAATACACCCACGGGTGTGTGTGTGTGTGTGTGTGTGTGTGTGTGTGTGTGAGAGAGAGAGAGAGAGAGAGAGAGAGAAGAGGTACGAAATTTGTTGGTAGAAAAGAAATGACAAAAATAAAACACTTTTCACCCTTAATCTGAACAGATACAGTTCAGATTAAGGGTGAAAAGTGTTTTATTTTTGTCATTTCTTTTCCACCAACAAATTTCGTACCTCTTCCTTTCTCTTTCTCTCTCTCTCTCTCACTCACACACACACACACACCCGTGGGTGTATTAACAGACTCAACAGGTGCACACCGAGTATGATATATATGGGATATATATATGGGATGAATTTCACAATTAAACAAGTGAAATGAATGAATGATGCAAATTCACAAGGAAAAGAAAAATTATTCCAAGGTCTTTCGTATATTCAGCAGTACACCTCGTCAGGGAATGACCCCTGACGAGGTGTACTGTTGAATACACGAAAGACCTTGGAATCATTTTTATTTTTCTTTGTGGATTTACATTTTATATACAGGGTGTCCGAGAATTATCTGTACAATGTTTGGCTGTTATTAAAAGTCAACCATGAAGTGTAGAAATTTCAGTGTTGTCCCATTTTACAGAGAATCTCATTAAGTTTTTTCTGATATCACGTTTTGACAAGTTGTTTAGAAATGTACGCGGGTGAGAGACATTGATGATTTAAAAGCAAGAATCACAGCTGCTATTGAGCGAATTGATGTGGATATGCTGCAGCGTACATGGCAACATTTGGAGTATCGATTGGATGTTTTGCGAATCACTAATGGTGCACATATCGAATGTTTGTAACAACGTTACTTTAATAAAAGAAACTTTTGAAAATACAGATTCTAAATAATCTTGTTTAAGAATTTTACGTGTGTTATCAAGAATTTTATTAAAAGATGAAATTGTACAGATAATGTTCGGACACACTGGAATTTCTAAAAAATTTGTCAAAACTTGGTATCAGAAAAAATTTAATGAGATTCTCTGTAAAATGGGACAACACTGAAATTTCTACACTTCATGGTTGACTTTTAATAACAGCCAAAAATTGTACACATAATTCTCGGACACCCTGTATATATATATATATATTAGTGATGGATCGAATAACCGCAACCGCAACCGCAACCGCACTACAACCGCACAAAAATTCACAACCGCAACCGTAACCGCAACCGCCGTTCCATAAGTGCGGTTGCGGTTGTGAAAGCTTAGTTAATTTTAATTTTAGGTTAATTAGAAATATTTCTTTTTTTAAAAAGAAAATGATGGGTCTTTCATAATAGCTATATAAGTTTAGAATATACTTCATTTAAATAGTATTTATTTAGTAAATACCTTATGTTGGACACAAGTTTTGCAACACACAAATAGCGGTAGCGGTGTATTGCAAAACTTGTGTTCAACATAAGGTATTTACTAAATAAATACTATTTAGTATATATTATGTACCAAGTGTGGCTAAATCGCACTATAGTGGCTAAATCCAGTTAATAATTACGCATTTTTCCTAGTATATGATAACCGCAACCGCAACCGCGGTTGGAAAAAATTCGACAACCACAAACACAACCGCAACCGCGGTTGTGAAAAACCGACCACTCGATCCATCACTAATATACATATATATATATATATATATGTATATATATGTGTGTGTGTGTGTGTGTATGTGGTATGTGTGTGTGTGTGTGTGTGTGTGCGCTTTCGTTTTTCTTAAGTAAAGGATAAATTAAATGAAAAGGGCAACCAATTTTAACCTTTTCGGTACTATGCCCCTATACTGTATTTAGTCCCGAAAGGGTTAATTTTCGGTTTTTTGAAAGCCTCAACATTTTGCCAGCTGCTCTGTATCCCACATAACGTTTAATTATTCTCTCTCTCTCTCTCTCTCTCTCTCTCTCTCTCTCTCTCTCTATATATATATATATATATATATATATATATATATATAATTTTATATATCACAACGTGAATAAATTTTCTAAAATTGTAGTTATTTTTATCCCCTTTGCAAGTAATACCTTATTAAAAACTCCGTGGCACTTACGTGAGAAAATAAAACAGCAAAAGAGAGAGAGAGGGAGAGAGAGAGAGAGAGAGAGAGAGAGAGAGAGAGAGAGAGAGAGAGAGAGAGAGAGACTTACTTATTTTCTTATCCCCGCAGATATGTCATTGTTGCCACGGGCTTATGGGAACCTAATAACCCCATCTTTGAAGGGTCCGACATGGCCCAAGGGTACGAGGATTTTGATTTGGATACCCAGAAATACGAGGACAAAAACGTTCTCATACTGGGCAGAGGTGAGACCCAAATTAATTATTTCCTAAACAAATCACATCATTGAAATTAAAATCATAAAAATAAGATGTTCGCTTTTCTCAGTTATCCGCAAAGAGTGAAAAGGTGGAACATCCCCCTTAATCCTATCGTGCTGAACCCACCAATTCGACTATGTACCAGTATGTGGTGTTAAGCCCACAGAAAACCAATATGACTCGGGAAATTCTCGCCTTTCCGTTGAATTCGATCCCGGAACCTTCGGATTGCGAGTCCATTACTCTACCGCAGAACCAAGGCGACCATAAACCATGTAACTGCATTTATACTTACCTGTTTCGGATAATAAAAAACCGTCTTAAGTAAAACTCTAAGTATTTGAAATAGTAACGTTTCGCTTACGTATCTCAACCCCTCGTCGAGCCATAAAAATATTAAAACTGCATTTTCCAACAAAAAAGATAATTTTATAATCTTTGCGAACTTGTATAAAATCTGAGCTATACGTGAAAAAAAAGGCGGTTCCTAATTTTATTTTTAGGATGATATTTTCGATCAATTTCTCCCGATAAGGGAAGTTACCTCATTTCCAAAATGTCGATACGCTTTTATGTACCATTTTCTTTTCTTCTTCTTCTTCTTATTATTATTATTATTATTATATTATTATTATTATTTTCAACAAGAAGTACGTAGATTATTTAAACAGTGACTCATATAATAAATTCAAATTTTGTTTGTTCGTTTGTTTGTTGCAACAAAATAGTGTAACCAAATTTCTTGGCGTAATACTGGACCAGAATTTGTGGTGGAATAATCATGGAAATTATATCTCAAAAAAGATTCCAAGGAGCGTTGCTATAATGTTTAAACTTAGAAATGTAGTTCCTAAACAGGTTTTATTAACTCTGTATCATACTCTTGTTCTTCTTTATATAACGTACTCCACCTTTGTTTGGGGAAACTCCGCTAACGACGCTTTACACACTATCTTTGTCATCCAAATATGAGCAATGAGGAGCAATCTGATGTTGATTTCCAAAATCATTCTAGTACATTACTTAGAGCTAAAACTGCTAAAGCTCAAAGTCGTAATCAAACTGACACATTTTATTTTTATTTACAAATGTAAGAACAAAATCATTAATAATAATAATAATAATAATAATAATAAATCTTTTTTGAAAAAGAACAGATTACATAAGATATACATTACATCCATACTGGTTTAAACAATGTTGGAATTAGCGTTTAATTTTTGTAGTAAACTACAAAAATTAAACGTTAATTCCAACATTCTTATCTGAATATGCCGTTGAGAAACACGACAGCTTTTCAGGCAAAAATCTTTGAGATTCATTGCTATCCTTACAAAGGAAAATGTCAAATATAAATAGAATTTGTGGAAAATAAAATAATGTTGCATTTAGTTAACTCTGTCATTACGAATGAAAATTGAAATAATCTTTAGAATAATAGAAAATGATAATAGAAATAATAATGGAAATAATAGAAAAGAAAAATGGTGAACAATACAAATCATGATACAATCTTAAAAGTTACAAAGATACGGATGAGTGAGGCATATTATAACTATAGCGTAATATAGTGGAAACTTTTAACATCTAATTTATATGGTTTATGATTGCACCCATTCAAGATTGTGAATTTTGCATATATAATAGGTGATTTTCAGTGTTTAGTAATATTTACAAATTACAATATATATATATATACAGTGTGTATACACACACACACACACACACACACACACACATACATTAGTAGGCGTTTATATAGTGTGGCATTCCATTTGTCCCGGCCTGCCGCCGAGTGTGTTTTTAGTTTTCCTATACCTTCTGCAATATGATCTGTTGTAAAGTCGAAGCCCGTTATACTTTCCCGTTGAAGTTCTTCAAAGAACGCGTTTCTATGGCCTATTAGTTCATCAATGTTGGGGATAGTGAAACATAATTCATACTAAACTCTTAATATTTCAGATACCTCTCTTGGATTATCTTAATAACTTAAGATTAATATATACTCTAATTAATAATGCTTATTCATAATTTACGCATATCATTAATTAATAATAACTATACGTTTATTTTTTTTTAATGAAGAGCCCAGTAAAGCCTAAAGCCTTATAAGAATCAAATAAAATAAAATAAATAATCCAATTTCGTAATTATTTAAAACAAAAACAAGTATTATAAAATGATTTATTGTATCAATATATCAATAAAGTTTATTCAATTCAATTCAATTCAATTCAATATTATTGATAAAAAGGTTATATGTTTGGCGTCGTTCGCTGAGGAAAGATAAATATCATATATTTAGAAAATTTACCCCTTAATAAATACGAGTTTCTTTGATTGACTTTGATAGTCTTTGATATGCTTTATATATATATATATATATATATATATAATATATATATATATATAAAAGTTATTAGAAACACAAAATATGAAATTTTTAAATTATATTTTAAGTTTCCAGAAGTAAAAAAAGAAATAAAAAGCCTTTCTTTTTATATAAACTGTACAAAATAGGGTCAAAACATATGCCCAGCATGACTTTTGGGTAGTTAATATGGATCTGTTGGTTAGAAACAAACCATCGTTAAACCAAAACGAGATTTTCTTTAGTCCCTCCACGCTTTCATTACGTAAATGTAAAATTTCTAAGCGAGTGAAACCTTTACATTTAGTATAAGTTCACGAGTCACTTAGATTTTTAATGCAACTTCACAAGTTTCGAATGTGAGGTTCAAAACTTTGGTGGATGTTTCGTTTGTAAATTTATGGACTAATTGCTTTTCCTCAACTTCAGAGACGTTACTTTCCGATAAAGTCACGTTGACATCCGAAACGTATTATCTCAATCAGCTACTGTAATGTGCTAACTGTAGCTTTATATATATATATATATATATATACACACACACACTTCCGTTCAAATTAAGATTCATACGCGAGTTAACGCAAAAGCACCTCGCGTTGGTGAATCCTTTCTACCAAACGGGTGTGTGTGTATATATATATATATATATATATATATATATATATTATTTTGTGTATTCAGGGAATGCTGCGTTTGAGACAGCCGAGTCATTGTATGGACATACGAATTTCGTTCATATGATATCGAGATCAAGGGCGAGATTAGCTTGGAATACTCATTACGTCGGGGATTTAAGGTAAGGCTTTATATATACGATATTAAAGAACCGCTCTATACTTCTACCCTTATTATGCCCACTACCCATATTCTATACCCACAGTATTATCTTACTATATAACTTCTAAATAGCGAAGGGGAAATAAAGCTTAAAGAAGAAAGGGCAGCCAACTGATTCCAATATTTTTCAAACTATTTTTTTTTAATGATTAATATTACTTTATGGTCAGTTGGAATTACCGCCCCAACAAACTCTCATAATATGAAGTTTTTACTTGAAAATCTTTTATATTATCAAGTTTTATATTGTAGTATATAAATAGATTCTAATATGTAAATAGAATCAATCGCAATTGCAGCGGGAATATGTTGGCAATACTGCATATATATATAATATATATATATTAATATATATATATATATATATTAGAGAGAGAGAGAGAGAGAGAGAGAGAGAGAGCATTTTCTTCCGGGAATTAGAACTGAAAGGCTATTTCCGGGAAATAAAAATTATATCAAAGAATGAAAAAAAAAATAAATAAATAAAAAAAATAATAATCCAAAGAATTTAAGGCGAAATTGATGGCGAAAAGGGTGTTTTTTAAATAAATAACGGAAGTAAAATAGACCTTAGTGATTTTGATCGAATTTCTAATCTTTAACTTCCCCGAATTTTCGACAATTTAGTGGGTACCTTTTCTTGTTTTTCTTTTTTTTTTTGACGAAATAGTATTACGTCGAAGGTTTTTCTTCACTATTCAGTGAAACAACTTCAATTTCCGAACTAAATGAAGTTATGGCGTTTTTAATGCAAAAAAAAAGGTAAAAATCAATGATCAGTTATTAGTTTCGTTTAGCCAACGCAGTTTGTAATAATTTTTAGAAAGAGTCTCGATAAGGATACCTATAGCTTTATTTTGCGTGGGATGCGAGTCATCTACGGGTCACTACATCACCTAAACGCGGAGGACAGTCACCCGTCCAACCACTAAACAAACCCAGCGTCGCTAAATCTCCTTGATCTAACGCGAAGTGGACACGATGTAGGCCCCCTCCTCTTCCTTCCCAAAAGGGATTAACTGATCTTTTCATTAATTAGCCACCTTTTTAAGTGGATTCCTGAAACTCAATTCCTGTGCACAGATTTCAGATCGCGGAATTGGAATTGGAATAAAATGATTGGGTTTGGTGTTTGAAATTTTATTAGTGTCCCCAAATTAGAACTAATTACCAATTATTAATTTTTTTTGTTTAGAGACTTTGTTTGTAGACAGACGAACTTTTTTCCGTATATATATATATATATATATATATATATATATATATTATTTAGTTTGCCCTGTAAATCTTCTAGAGTCAAAAGCGGGATCATAAATCACGGCGATGATATGAACTGCCAGATGACGGGTTTAATAATGGTGACATGTGCGGGAGTCCCTTACCTTTGCTCGGTCTTGTGCATGGTACACCCCTCCCATTATCGGCCTTTATCTTTTTTCACACGCTTTTAAAAATCATTATATTGTTTATTCTTAATTAAAAACTTTCCAGTAGGTTTTTCAGTTATAAATATATCATCAACCTCGATTTTATATATATATATATATATGATGAATAAAACCACGAAGGAAAGGAAACACAGGAAGTGCTCAAGCGCTTTCGTCTAATGACATCCTCAGGAAGCGCTTGAGCACCTTCCTGTGTTTCCTTTCCTTCGTGGTTTTATTCATCATAAATATTTTCACGTGTTATTTTTGTGAAATAATTTTCATATATATATATTAGGGTGTCTCTTATTTTCGAAGTGTTGATTTTTTTAGGTTGTGCCCCCTCAACCAGTTCCATTGGTTGAAAAAACATCACATATAAAAGTGTTTTTGGATTGAACAATTTTTAGAGGTCGCCCCCGCTTATTAAAGTTCATAAAATATAGCTATTATTTATGCAATTAATATTTGAAATTACTAGCAGTTGTCAAGTATACTAAACATGTTTTTAATTAATTAATCATCATATTTATGATGAATTTAATTAAATGAATATATCAGAGATAATTGTCAAGTTTGTAGCTGAAAATATTGCTTGATAAGACAAGATTCTATCCATCGCCTTCGAAATAAGAACCGAGCTCGTCATGCTAAAGAACTTAAGGAGCATTTCCATGGAGAATGTTCTATGTCAGTCCACTGGGATGGCAAGATGATGGAGGACCTCACCTCGCACAAGCACATTGATCGTCTCCCAGTACTTGTGTCAGGACCTGGTGTTGAACAGCTGCTTGGTGTCCCCAAAATCCCAAACTCAACTGAAGAAGCACAAGCTGAAGCCGTCTTTACCTGCCTGAATGAATGGGGAATTACAGAGAGAGTAAAAGCAATTTGTTTCGATACAACAGCTTCAAACACGGGTCAATATAGTGGAGCCTGTGCTCTCATCGCAGCAAAATTGGGACATGATGTTTTTGTACTTGCCTTGTAGACACCATGTTTTAGATTTATTGTTGGGAGCTGCATTTGAAGCAACATTGGGATCTACATCAACTGGTCCAGAGATATTGATCTTTAAGCGTTTTCGTGACAATTGGACTTCTGTTGATCAAAGCAGTTCCAAACAGGTGAGACAGACACGATTACTAAAGAAGCAATTATCCAGTCTAAAACTGAACTAATTCAGTTTGCTAGATCCCAGGCACCTGTGCTACGGGATGACTATCAAGAACTTTTGGATCTGTCCATCATCTTTCTTGGAGGTGTCCCCAATAAAGGCATCAAGTTTCGTGCACCAGGTGCCATGCATCGAGCTCGCTGGATGTCCAAAGCGCTCTATTCTATCAAGATGTGGCTTTTTCGAAACCAGTTCAAGATGACTAAGACTGAAGAACGAGGAATTCGAGATCTTTCCCTTTTTTCTGTTCTCATCTATATGAAGGCTTGGACAACATCCTCACTCCCTATTGAAACCCCATTTAATGACTGGCTCCTTATGAGGTCATTGATTAATTATCCTAACAAAAAGATTTCTGATGCAACTAAAAAAAAGCTCTCTAACCACTTATGGTACCTGTCTGAAGAAGCAGTTGGTCTTGCTTTCTTTGATGAGCGAATTACTACAGATGTAAAGAAACGCATGGTAAAGGCATTAGAAGATGAGTCCACTGATAGACCACCCAAGCGTCCTCGGATTCCTGAATCGACCTTCTGCTCTGGTGAAGGACTACACCAACTTGTTACAAGAAATACTAGAGAATTCTTTACTAAGCTGAATTTGCCAGAAGGATTTCTGAACAAGGCACCCAGCACTTGGACATCCAACTGTGAATATTTAAGGGCCAGAGCTATTGTTGCAGCTCTATCTGTTGTAAATGACCGGGCAGAACGTGCAGTAGCTTTAGTTCAAGAGCTGAATAAGAAATTGACAGTGGGGGAAGAGCAGCTCCAGTTCCTGCTCCAAATTGTTGCAAAACACCGCCAGAGTCACCCAGTTCCATCAAAAACTGTTCTTCTCAAAAAATAACCATCAATGAGGTCGCACCTTAAAATACACCATATTGTATAATCATTGTATATTAAATAAATGTTGTATAAGGAAATAATGCTAATTAAAGTATGTAAATAGCACTGGCATTTTGAATTTATCTCTATATAATAAACTAATGGTTTTTTTTTGTAGCAATGCTTCATTGCTGATTGTATATAAAAAAAGAGCCAGGAAGGATTTTGGATAGGAGAAAAAGGATTGGGATAAAGAAGGATTGAGGACCAAAGGATGGATTATAACAACATCAAGGATAGGTTAGAAAAGGATCAATGATAAATAAGAAGGCCTATACTTATAAAAACGAATCAAACTAAAAAAGAAGGAAGGAATTATGTGTATAATGAGCATAATCATATGTCAGGAGCTATTATGCCATGGTCACCATTTTTATTAGCCGGGGGCGACCCTAAATATGAGCCAATTTGTGTCAAACTTTCAAGTTTTAGTTTTTATGCTAAATGGAACTATTTTAGGGGGCGCAGATAAAATAATTCACATTTCAATTTTTGACTACCCAATAAGAGACACCCTAATATATATATATATATATTATTTGTTATCATCTCCCGGAAATGGTACGGTATAAGACCAGTAAAGGTTAAATATGAGGGTACATGAATATATATTTCTTTATTGTATTCAAAGTACAGTACAATCATATACAAACTTTCTTTTTTATCTTCAATGAATTCCTTTTTTTTCTGTACCTAAATACACAATCATAAATTGTCTTCATTTGTTTTTCAGTGTCTAACTTTAGGGTACATGAAAATTCCGCAGTGAAAACAGCACAAAGTAACTCGTATGTTAAAATAAAGATCATATATTAAAACAAGATCCGAAACTCCGCTCACTTTTGTGTTAGTTTTTTTTTTATCTCTTTCGCCATCTAGTGTTTGGAAAGAGAACTAAGTTAGCCGCCGAAAAATGTCTTTATCTTAAATTATATTGTAAGACTTATTATTATGTAATTTAATATGTAATCAAATATAGGATCAGTTAATAAATTTAGCTTTTGGTGGTGGTGGTGGGGGTGGGGGGGTGGGGGGGGGAATGTTGAAGATGACAAAATAACATTCAGTTCTCGTAGCATAATTCTAAACCATGCAAGTGCGCCCTTGTGCAAGTATTTCGTTGTAGATATATATAATCTTTGGCTAAAAGTGGGAACAATTCCGCAAAATTTGAACCTCGAATTTGGTTGGTTTAATGACTATGATGCTATTTTATAGGGAGACTCTAGTTCGGCAAATTAAGTCAATTGAAACCACTGCATAAAAATCTTTCTTACATATTGAAAGATTCAACCAATTATAAGTTCGAATTTAACACGGTTTGACTGATGATGTCTCCATTCTTTATACTTTACTACAAACGCACCAATTCTTATTAAAGGGCGATTAACAACGGCCTTCTGGACACGTATCAGTTGAAGAGTTTGGATGGTCTTCTCGAAGCGGCCGTGGAAGACATGACCTTGGAGAGAAGAGGAAAGAAGTTATATGTGAACTTTCCCGTTGAAGACAAAAGCAAAATGGATCTCAAAGGTGGGGCTAAGTAATAATAGTCTTTGGGTAAAAGAATGAGGTTAAAGTATGAGAGGTATAATGTTGGATGGTGTAGCATATAATATAGCATATAATATAGGGCGTATAGAGTGAATTCAGTCATTATTAACACCAATTCTATTTTCTGTAGAGGAGAAGGGATCAACTCTCAATCTACAGGGTGTCCCAGAAGTCGCGCAGCGTAGACTAATATAGCTTTATTTAATTTAATAATTATTAAACCTATGGTGGCGACTTCTGAGACACCCTGTATAACGAAGCAAACTAAGTTAGTTTGAAATGGTTTAAAATAATTAAATTAGTATCGAAAATAAAGATATATTTCGTGAAAAGACCGGAGTCAGTACCTTTAATAAGTACGTCATACGAAACCGACGATGCTATTCACTTACATTTTACAAACTACTGTATTTCCATTCCATCCCGTTTCTGGTCACCTCAAATATGCCAGTCACGTGAGTCAGTTTCACGTTTATTCACGGAATCACGAATCACGAAATCCCATTCTCGCATCTCGTACGACTCCTTTCTCTACCACTCGCATCATCTAAGTTGCAATCTCTAGTCAAACTTTGAAAATTATATATTGAAGCAATCTTGCGGGTATCAAAGTAATCAAAAGTTCTAAATCGGTGCAAGGACAACCTCCAAACCCCCACGGATCCTATAATAAATAGATAAATAAATAATGAAAATTGTTATAAGTGAAAAGAATTTAGTGGAAATTTATAAACCTGTTTTAGTGATTACTGATTAGTATTGCAACTTTCCAAATATCGTAAATTTATTATGAAAAAACCAAATTTCATCGTCTAAAACTTTCTCATCTGAAATTTTAGTACTCACAAGATAAAATTCCGCCCGAATTGTTCATTCTGACGAAGGTCAAGCTTGTCACTCTACCTTAGACCTACGGTTTTTAACGTGGAGTCCGAACCACGCCCCACCAGCAGACCAGCGCCTTAACCACTAAGCTACCAAGGGTACGCATTTATCTACTAACCAATATTTTTTTTATTGTGTGAAAAGATGAACAGCTGGGTTTTGCTGCGCGCCGCCTGCCGTCACCGGGTCTCGATCCTGAGGCCGATAGATTCGTAGTCAGCGATAACCATTACACCACCTTATATAGGCCTTATATAGATGATGATGATGATGGAAAATTAAAACACGAAATAGTGCTCAAGCGCTTTCGTCTAATGACATCATCAGGATCAGTGTTCGTGAAGATGTTATTAAACGAAAGCGCTTGGGCACTATTTCGTGTTTTAATTTTCCTTCGTGGTTATTTTGATCATATATATATATATATATATATATAGAGAGAGAGAGAGAGAGAGAGAGAGAGAGAGAGAGAGAGAGAGAGATGAAATAATTTTTAATGAAATAAATGAGGCCCCAACTTTAATTACTTACAATTTTAGTTTTAGGGGCAAATGCCCCCAACAGAACAGTGAGCGCCAAACAGAACCTTTCGGGTAAAGGTGCTACAAAATCTTCGGTAAAAAATTTACGGAGCGAAGACAAAATGGCCGACAATTTTTCGCTTCGTGAAGGATACGATTTTGTCATTCGTTGCCTTGGATTTACTTTCGACCATTCGCTCTTCCACAAGTGAGTATCAATATGAGTAACGGATCAGGGATTAATAATAATTGATCAGAAGAATGGTTAGGGATCAGATAAGTGAACAAGGAGTCATTTATCAGGAAGTAACTGAGCAGAGAGCGATCGCAGTAAATAAATAATCATCGTCCAGCGATTATTCATAAATTTCGAACGGAATAATTGAAAAAGAATCCCTCAGCAAAGAATGATTAATCATAAGAAGTACGTTTTGGGGCTTGTTTAACCCCCTTTCGTAACGGCAAATATCATATGACGAAGGGGACCTATAGCTTTATGGGGAATCCGAACCACGGGTCGTTACACCATTTAGCAGCAGAGGACGGTCTCCCATCCAACTACTACCCAGATCCAAAGTCGCTTAACTTCACTGATCGACGGGAAATGGTGTAATAAAAAGGAATTAAATATAACTTAAGCTCGTAATTATATTGGGAGTAATTAATGTACTTTAATTAACGTATTCACTACCGTATTTATTTTACACTCTGTTTTTTGTATTTCTTTTCATTCAATTTTAACCTCAGCTGCGCACGAAACGTAATATTTACATATTAATGCGCACGTTACCATTTAGGAATTTATCATCAACGAAACCACACCATAAGTAATTCAAATGAAACTTCTAAGTTAGAATTAGTTATCAGAAATTCATTTAACTATATTATTATTATTGTTATTATTATTATTATTATTATTCAACTCAAACTGTATGTGCCAATATGTGCCCAATATTTAACCAATATTGGGCAAATATTGATTCACTGGTCCAGCAGTGGACCAATATGTCGTTTTACTTCATAAAACCAAATTGACGTTGCCTTTCTAAGACTAACAATTTTATTTACAAAGCAAAATAACAATGACTGCTTTATTTTGTATACACACACACACACACACACACACACACACACAGGGTGAGTCAAAAGTCTGGAAACATAGGAACTATGATTTTCAATGTAAATATATATGTATATTTGCATTGAAAAGCATAGTTCCTTTGTTTCAAGACTTTTGACTCACTATATATATATATATATAAAAAAAATTAATAAATTAAAATTTTTGAATAATCCCTATTTCAGTCGTTCACATTTCCCATATATTTCAGTTCCACCCAGTTTTCGAGGTTCGGGAAAGAAGGCAAATATCCCGGAATCAAAGATACCTACGAGTCCCGGATAATACCAGATTTGTACGTAGCTGGTACGATTGCACATTCATTGGATTACCGGAAATCGTCCGGTGGATTTATTCATGGATTTAGATACACAGGTTAGATAAATTTAGGTACTTCCGTGATTAGAATTAAAAGTACACATTATTATGAGGATTTAGTACAGTACTCAGGTATAATGAATATACTCGTACATGATACACGGGTACAGATATTTGGGTGAGAACTTAGATACATACAGTATATGTGGACTGTACAATAGTGTGTATATACTTTGTATATTGAAAGTCACTGTGTTTATAGAACTAACTTATGTTAGGCCAAACCAGGCATAACATAAGAGAAAAACAGGTCCCCTTTTTGAGGAGTAAATCCAATGTTTAAACTCGATTGAAAACAAACACAAAATTATAAATCCATTTTAAGTGCAATAACCGTACTTAAATAAGATGAAAATTAACGTAAAAGGCAATAAAGTGGGGAAATTAGAGCTAGAGGAACTCGAATCCGTGTTGCGTGGTTTCAGAGTCAGCTTTGGGTGGCGTGGTCGGTAGGAGCGCTGACTCTGAAACCACAAAACGCGGGTTCGAGTCCCATTAGTTACTAGTTTCTCACTTTATTACCTTTTCAATCGCAAAATTATTTTTTGGTTGTCCCAAAGTTGTCCCAAACGAATGTTTTGAAGGAAAACAAAATTCTTTAAAACCATGTAAATACTAATCAGTGGGCGGAGCCAGAAACTGCCATAGCGCTCACTACTCAGACCAGACAAATACGCTAACTCTCGCATTATTATTACCAGCACCAACGGGAGCCGAACCCCCGACCTCAGTATCTTAACTTCGTTTATAGGGAAACGGTGCTACCAACTGATGTACGGTCACTATATATTGTATTATGAATAATGGGTATTGTTATAATAGTATTTTTAACGGTGTGTTTTTTGTGTGTTTTTCCATTACATCACGATTTCATTGTTAGGATTGGTCGGTAGTCTTCTCTTCCGGGATACAGATTTGTACCTCTTACCCCCCTTAACGGGGGTTAAAGGGGTTTAAATAACTAGGTGGATATACTATGTACATTAAGTTTTATTTAAATACTGTAATATAGTAAATCTGAATGACAGATAGGCCTATTTCCTCGGCCTTAGCGCTGAGTACTGCGCTGGTTATCTCTCCGCTGTCTGTTTGTCTGTCGGTCCTGCGCTGTAGCTTTTTAATAGACTCAAATCATAAAATGGAGGAAGGTACTTGAAAAGGGGAAATATTCAATATATAAACAGATTTTTACGAAAGAAAATGCATATTATTTGAAATCACAGTAATTTAGAAGAATGTCCGCACAAGAAGAGAGAAAACGAGCAATGAAAAATGAGGCACCTCCAGGTTCATTGCTCGTTTTCTTTCCTCTTCTTGTGCGGACATTCTTCTAAACAAGTGTCGTTCTTTACATTAATTATACTGTGTGTCGTTTGCAGTTAATATATATATATATATATATACAGTGATGAGCTGCCAAAATTTTAACAACCAGTTCCCTATATAAAAAGTTCTGATTTAAAGGATGTGCCACAGTATATAGTTTTTGTACCTTTCTCCATAAGAAGTAGCAATGCATGGTGTCATTGAGAGTCGTACTCGTACTTAACAATAATAAAAAAATAAATTTAGAATAAATTTGAAAAGAAGAAAATATGAAGAATATTTAAGTATATTAGTTATTACTAATTAGGTTGTAATTACAAAATAGCTTCAAGATAACACAAAGAAAGAAATTATTATTTTGAAGAACATTTAAATACATACCTTATTTAATACTAATTAGGTAGTAATTTCCAAATGGCCAGATAGTGCTCTTTTTCCTTTGCATTTGAAGTTTATTTTGTACACTGTTTTATTTTGTACATCGTTTTATAAGATTATTCGGTTTTAAGATCATTTTATAACAATATTTGTTTTCGTAACAATTTTTAACAACCGGTTCTAAAATGCTTCAAAATTTTAACAACCGGTTCGCGTGAACCGGTGCGAACCGGCTCCAGCTCACCACTGTATATATATATATATATATATATATGTATATATATATATATATATATATAATATATATATATAATATAATATATATAATAATTCATTATTATATACAGCAGTAAGCTACACTGTTCCACGAAAATGTTTACAATAGTCTGATGTTTGGCTGTATCTAATAGTCCAGTTATGAGCCTTATACTGTATATCGTATTATATATACACAGCCACTGATTAAAATATACTGTACCACCAAGCTTTGGTATAAGATTTTGCCACGGCTGAGTGGTTTAAATGTATCTTCACTTTGTACTGAGCTCATGGGTTCACGATCGATGTTGTGTTTTCAGTTCGTGTGTTGCATCGCCTTCTGGAATGGAAAAACCACGGAGTGAGGTGGCCTATCACGTCACATATGATGAGCGATTTTTTGAACGTGATCGTTCGGCGTATTAACGAAGCCTCGGGACCGTACCAGATGTTCGAAACGTTGGCCGACATCATATTCCTGAAGGAGTGAGTAACCTTTAATGTTTCGGTGTTTTCCTCGCTTGATTACCAAAGTCAGACCCTCATAAATAATTATGGGCCACCAACGTGTTTATTAAAGTTTGTACACTTTTGGTGAATTCAAAAATGAATTCGGTTATGTCTTTGATTTAGTGAGTTTTGCATTTAATTCTTAAATACTAGACTGGGGTATTATATAGGGTGAACCAAATGTAGGTGGACAGTAAATGATAACGTTTATTTTGAGAATACATATTTAATTTTTTTGTATACTATAATACAAAATAAAATTTAAATAAATTTAGTTATAATATTTAATATAATATAACACAAACACCATAGTTACAATGAACACCATAGTTATAATATAATATAACACAAACCGTATTCAACCTACTGTCCACCTACTTTTGGTTCACCGTGTATATCGGGTGGGCAAAAAAAAGGGAGACCTCGAACTTTGGTTGTAAAATCCAAAGTTATGGTCAGATTTCAATATTTTCTTCACACCCCACAACTAAGTAAATTTCCTATACGTTGAGCGGATTTCAAAGAAAACTAATAAAAATTACGGATTTATTGAACATTTCTTTATGCCACTGGAAATTCTCCATTTACACTACTACTGCATTGTCGGGTCGGCAAAAAACAAGGGAGACCTTTTAAATCCTTCATATCTCGGCAAATACGGTACATAGAACCATGAAATTTTAGTATGTTAGTACTAGGTAATTTTATGGTTTGTATGCCATCTTTTAGCATCTCCTGTTTTATCGATTTCCTTGAGAAGCCTGTCCAAACCGCCTACAGTTGGCTTACGTTAATTAAAATCGCTTTAATTAATTCAACTTGAACCTATGATTAGCAAGATTTTCCTGGAATATTCGCCATAAATCCAATTTCTCAGCTAAAATGCCAAAAGATGGCATACAAACCATAAAATTACCTAGTATTAACATACTAAAATTGCATAGTTCTATGTACTGTATTTGCCGAGATATGAAGGATTTAAAAGGTCTCCCTTTTTTTTTGCCGACCCGACACTGCAGTAGTAGTGTAAATGGAGAATTTCCAATGGCATAAAGAAATGTTTAATAAATCCGTAATTTTCATAAGTTTGCTTTGAAATCCGCTCAGCTCACTATATAGGAAATTTACTTAGTTGTGGGGTGTGAAAAAAATATTGAAATCTGACCATAACTTTGGATTTTACAGCCAAAGTTCGAGGTCTCCCTTTTTTTTTGCCCACCGATATATATATATATATATATATATATATATATATATATATATATATATATATATATATATATATATATATAATATATATATTATATACCGTATGTCCCACAAAAAGTACACCCAACTTTAGATTGTACTAACTCCTCCAAAAATTGAGATATTTTCGATCTGTTTGTTTGATTTAATATAGCAAATTATTCTTTGATAACGTTCAAATTTATTCATGTTTAAACGATTTAGTGTTTAAGCATCTGCTTTTAACTGAAGGGTACAGCAAAATGGTTGCGCCGAATGATCATTTCTCCCAGCCAGATAGCTCCTCTTGCTTTAACCAATGTGCTACTTTTTACGTCGAAGGATATTGCAAATTTTTTTTTAATAATTCGAACTTTTGTATCTAAGATACGAGTCATACATATAAATGAAGAATCTGAATTACTAAATTTATAAATAACTTGAAACCCTTATCATGCAGTTTACACGAAGGCAGCGCGTTCTCATGGTCACAACTTATCCGCAAACTAAAAGCTTAAAACAAGTTCAGAATACCTTCGAACTGCAATTTCCCGATAGAGCTTCTCCAACTAAACATACAATTTTGAAGAATGTTCGGAAATACAAAGAAGAAGGAACGGTCCTCAATTTGAACAAAGGACGTTCAGGCCATCCGAAGACGGCAAGAACAGACGAGAACATTCAGCATGTTCGGCATTTATTAGAGAGACATCCAAAAGTGTCCACCAGGCGAAATGGTACAGAACTCTCACGCATGTCATTTCATCGAATAGTTCGTGAGGATTTGCATCACAACCTATCAATTTAGATGATTTGAGGACTCGCATCACAGCTGAAATCAACTTGTTAAAAGACAATCCAGATCTTATCAAAAGAGTGATAGGGAAGATGAGAGCTCGACTCCAGATTTGTATCGATAGGAATGGCGGTCATGTTGAAAGAAAACGAAACTAAGCATAACTTTTGCAATAAGGAATAAAGAAAAATCTGCTTTGTATCTTATTAAAATTATGTTAAAGTATCTATTATTATGTATTTGTCTTTTCATTACATCGATAGCACACACATTATTTTTTATTGACCAATTTTGCGCAATCCATTTTGTTGTACCCTTCAGTTAAAAGCAGATGCTCAAACACTAAATCGTTTAAACATGAATAAATTTGAACGTTAACAAAGAATAATTTGCTATATTAAATCAACAAACAGATCCAAAATATCTCAATTTTTGGAGGAGTTAGTACAATCTAAAGTTGGGTGTACTTTTTTGTGGGACATATGGTATATATATATATATATATATATATATTATATATAATATTAATATATATATATGATACACACAGACAGTGCATGGAACAAGGAACTCTTCTGGGATAATTAAATCAATCCACTATAGTCCGAATAAGTAATGGTAAATCACAAATACCATAGTTTTTCTTTTTCATGATGCTAGCCCGACGTGGGCAACGGGTCACTCGCAAAGAGGTCCCATAAATATAGCTTCCCTCACCAGCTATCTGCAAAGCAGACAGGATCCAGCTTTGGGACATGGATCTAGGGTTTAAAGCACCTAGCCCTGCTACATTTAGAACCTCAATATAAGCAAAAGACTAGGGGCTAGGTGCTTTAAACCCTAGATCCATGTCCCAAAGCTGGATCCTGTCTGCTTTGCAGATAGCTGGTGAGGGAAGCTATATTTATGGGACCTCTTTGCGAGTGACCCGTTGCCCACGTCGGGCTAGCATCATGAAAAAGAAAAACTATGGTATTTGTCATTTACCATTACTTATTCGGACTATAGTGGATTTAATTATCCCAGAAGAGTTCCTTGTTCCATGCACTGTCTGTGTGTATCATAAAAAACTCAGGGGACCATTCTGAGTTCATTCACATATATATATATATATATATATATATATATATATATATATATATATATATATATGTTAAACACAGACCGTGCATGGAACAAGGAACTCTTCTGGGAAAATCCAC
Source organism: Bathynomus jamesi (assembly GCA_023014485.1). Taxonomy (NCBI): domain Eukaryota; kingdom Metazoa; phylum Arthropoda; class Malacostraca; order Isopoda; family Cirolanidae; genus Bathynomus; species Bathynomus jamesi. Next base: position 147,208 of record JAJOZX010006585.1, read on the forward strand.
TATAGTCCGAATAAGTAATGGTAAATGACAAATACCATAGTTTTTCTTTTTCATGATGCTAGCCCGACGTGGGCAACGGGTCTCTCGCAAAGAGATCCTATAAATATAGCTTCCCTCACCAGCTATCTGCAAAGCAGACAGGATCCAGCTTTGGGACATGGACCTAGGGTTTAAAGCAAGCCTAGTCCCTACATTCAGAACCTCTATATAAGTAAAAGACTCGTTGCATTCACGTCGGATTGAATAAACAAAGAAAAAGGGGTAACTATTGTATTTTTAGCCAAAAAAAACAAAACTTAAACCTCAACCGGGACATTGAGCGTCCACTTTTCAAGGCACGTAACACGTCCGTTTAATATACACAAACTCAGAATGGTTCCCTGAGAAATTTATATGTTAAACACAGACCGTGCATGGAACAAGGAACTCTTCTGGGAAAATCCACTATAGTCCGAATAAGTAATGGTAAATGACAAATACCATAGTTTTTCTTTTTCATGATGCTAGCCCGACGTGGGCAACGGGTCTCTCGCAAAGAGATCCCACAAATATAGCTTCCCTCACCAGCTATCTGCAAAGCAGACAGGATCCAGCTTTGGGACATGGACCTAGGGTTTAAAGCAAGCCTAGTCCCTACATTCAGAACCTCTATATAAGTAAAAGACTCGTTCCATTCACGTGAGCTGGTGAGGGAAGCTATATTTATGGGATCTCTTTGCGAGAGACCCGTTGCCCACGTCGGGCTAGCATCATGAAAAAGAAAAACTATGGTATTTGTCATTTACCATTACTTATTCGGACTATAGTGGATTTTCCCAGAAGAGTTCCTTGTTCCATGCACGGTCTGTGTTTAACATATAAATTTCTCAGGGGACCATTCTGAGTTTGTGTGTGTGTATATATATATATATATATATATATATATATATATATATATATATATATATATATATATATTATGGATGAATTTCACAATTAAACAAGTGAAATGAATGAATGATGCAAACCCACAAGGAAAAAGAAAAATTATTTCAAGGCCTTTCGTATATTCAGAAGTACACCTCGTCATTCCCTGATGAGGTGTACTTCTGAATACACAAAAGGCCTTGGAATAAGTTTTATTTTTCCTTGTGGATTTGCATTTTATATATATATATATATATATATATATATATATATATATATATATATATATATATATATATATATATCTGGTGTAATGTTATGGGATTTCTATCCTGCCAATAAAGCTTATCATTATTATTATCATTATCAATATAAAAATCCATCACCATAAGAGATTATTTTTTATTTGTTACGAAAACAATAAATGTTTAAATTGCATATCAATTAGGTGTTGACACGCGTTAATTCGATCACGTAAGCTACATTAAACGTTATATAGGACATTTAAAGTCGGTTGTTTACCAGACAAGACCAGAACTAGTATTATTCAGCAGTTAAAAGACAACATACAAGACTGTAACACCAGTAAGGATATCCTTAGTAAAGTTCAATGTAACTTACGTGATCGAATTAACATGTGTTAACATTTGATTGGCATCCGATTTTAACATTTATTATCTTCGTAACAAATAAAAAATATTCTGGTGATAACGGACTTTTGTTACAATATATATATATATATATATATATATATATATATATATATTAAAGACGGTGAAAAAATGTAAAATCTCTCTTGAAATTCTTGGTGGGTGTTTCATGTGTCAAAGATGTCAGCCCGAACTGCATTCAGCAACAAGTAGATTTTGAAAGATAACTAATTACAAGGGTTTTTTTTTTAATTTTTTTGTATTTATCCTTTTTATATATGAATTTATTCCTTTATATTTACTTTTATAACCTATATAGGCTTGCTTCATGTTTAGTTTTTGTTTTTTTCAGAGAAGAGAATGTGATCGACTTGTTGGAAGAATTCCCAATAGCTCTTCTGCCACACCTAGAGTCGTTGACGGGACGTACACTGGGCAGAAGTCAGATAATCGTCCTTCTGATGGAATATGGCCCTGATTTCTCGGGTCCGGATAAAGATACTTTTAGGTCGGATAGGGCAACAGGCGATCCTTTGGAAGCCCACAGATCCAATTTCTTACATCCAGTCCTTTACTACTATGACAAATTACCCACGGGTTAGTAATGATTGGACCATGCATTCTGCGCGAGAACTCGTGTTTTACACGAAATAAATTGAACGCTGACAGAAGACATTCAAAGGTTTTCGCAGTGTATATACACATTAATTACGTATTCGCGAATACATTTACTTCAGATCAATTGAGGGGTCCCGTACTATAACCACGAATGCGCCAAAACACACTTGAGAAAAACGGGTTTAAAGTTTTTTACGTCGAAACTCGGGTAACATGCTTTATTTTCAATAGATTTAATTAAAGTTTATAAGGAAGAAAAAAATGTGTTCTTTAATTTAATGCATATTTCAACAAGGAAAATCTAGTGTAAATATGTTTATTTGTTTTTTTAGAACAACACTATTTGTTACAAAGCATAAAAATTTAAAAAAAAAATGGTTTTAGAGCTCTAAGTAGTAAAAATGGAACATTTTTTTTTTTAGAAAGGCTATTTCTAGTGTGTTTTCACGAAAATCCTTTCAGGAGATGAAATAATATGATTAACTGAACCATATGATGAAAAAAACAAAAAAATAGAGATTTGGCGCATTCGTCGTTATAGTATGCGACCTCTCAATTATGTTTCTTAAATCATTATTTCATGCATTAACTCTTACTTTTTAAGTTTCGTTATTCTAATTAATGTACAGGGTGTCCCAAAAAAACTATATACTCTTTATAGCATCATATATTTTATAATTTAAAAAGAAACCAAACAATATATTGTTATAGCAATTGCCAATGAAAGGTAAATTAGTAATCTAAGTGATCAAAATGTTTTAGCGAGTTGTTTGCATATAAAATTTAATTAACTACGCCAAGTGCTCAAAATGTTCTCCGGCGGCATGAATGCACTTTCAATACAACAAAATCGTGTGGTCTGATGAAGCTACCTTCAAGCTGAATGGCACAGTAAATCGAACAACTGCAGGTACTGGTCACTTGATAATCCACACGTTTATGTGGATAAACATGTTAATTTACCAGGATTAACAGCATGGTGTGGTTTATCATCCAGGGGTTTGGTTGGACCATTTTTCTTTAATGGACAGTTACCGGTGCCGCATATCTCGACATGCTGCGGACAGAAATTATACCTGCAGTTCGGAAGTTTTTGTTTGGAAACGACGACTTTTACTTTCAACAAGATGGAGCCCCCCCTCATTATCATTGTGATGTCAGAAGGTACCTCGATGAAACGTTGCCTAACCGTTGGATAGGACGAAGAGGAAGCGTTGAGTATCCTCCACGTTCACCGGACTTGACTCCACTTGATTTTTACTTGTGGGGCTACCTGAAGGATGCAGTTTATGGTACAAGCCCTGCAACACTCGAACACCTTAAGGATGCAATTAGGGAAAAGTGCGGGACCATCACAGCATCCACATTAGTCCATGTCTGCGAATCAGTTAGTCGACGCATTCAAAAGTGCATTCATGCCGCCGGAGAACATTTTGAGCACTTGGCGTAGTTAATTAAATTTTATATGCAAACAACTCGCTATAACATTTTGATCACTTAGATTACTAATTTACCTTTCATTGGCAATTGCTATAACAATATATTGTTTGTTTGTTTTTTAAATTATAAAATATATGATGCTATAAAGAGTATATAATTTTTTTGGGGACACCCTATATATTTAGAAAACGCAGGCACGATTAACCCAAACACCTTGGCTAGGGTGCGTTTTATAAAACACTCAGTGAGTAGCCAAATAGGTCTATAAGTTTTTAAAATTAGGGTGAATCAGACAATTTTTATTATATAATTCCAACGTATAAAATTTATCTTTATAAAATTATGTATTTATAATTTTTTAGTTAATTAATATTCTTAAAATTGCAGTATTATAATCATGCAACTCGGGCGGAGGCTATTTTTGCAGCCAATCATAGATGTTGGAGGTTGATGACGTAATGATTCAACTGTAAATTAAAAACTGATGGAGTTATATGAAATCCTACTATAGAGCCTTAGCATGTCATTCATGAGGTGTCATACAAAATGAAATCTACAACTTACTACAACTATTTACTACGTACCAAAGATTTATCTTGGGACGTAATGAACTACATGACGCAGACTGACCGAAAAATCGTCAATATGATTTGCATTTTGTATACATCACTTCAGAGGGCGCTGCGAGTCAATTTTTGTATGAACAGCTATCAATAAAGTGAAACTTTATGATAAGACTCCCTAGTACGCTTTGGTCATATTCAAAGCATTCAAAGTTAATTAAAGTTTCTTTATTGTAAATGCCTTTAAAGTGTGCTGCGGTACTCTGTAACACTGTAGAAACTTTCACAAAGCGTATAAACAACATATTGACACCTTCCATAATAACAATTAACTAGCCTAGGCCGGCCTTGCGACTTGGAACGTATATTCACTACGCTTAAGTGAGATGAAAACTTAATGACTCTATACGCTACACGAACTAGTCCCATGTTATGAAAATAAAAACCCACTCTAATAGACAGAGTTTATTTCCACAACAGTTTCGATGCCCACTGGCATCCTCCTCGGGTGGATACAGAAAAACGAATGAACCAAAACAAGAGGGAAAAACAGTCCAGGGACCGACCGTTAAGAAACTCGCACCTAGGTTAGATCCCGTTCTCCCGACACCGGAAGGGCATTTTCATTAAAGGGACCCACTCATAAGTACATTCGCACAAATTTAAAACTATATTCCTGTTCTAAACATACAGATTCTATTATTTTTGTTACATAAGTATTACATTTATTATTAAATTTATTACATTTAATATTGCATTATTATTTATTACAGAAATTATAAATTTATTATTACATTGGTTATTACATTGTTGTTTATTATACAGAACTTATAAACCGAAAAACGAATGAAAAAGGCGAGAAGGAAACAATCCAGAGACCATTGAGAAATTTGCACCTAGGTTAGATACCGTTCTCCCGACACCGGAAGGGCATTTTATTACAGGGTTCCGCTTATAAGTACATTCGCACAAATTAAAACTACCTATTTGTTCTATACATACAGATTCTAATATTTTGACATAATTACTGCATTTATTATTGCATTTACATTTTTTTAACATTTATTATTATTACCTTTACCCTAATCATTAAATTTATAATATTACCTTTATTATTACATCTGTTGCATTTATATTTATTTCCATATGTATTACTTCCATTATTACATTTACATTTACGTTTATTATTCCATTTACATTTTACCAAAAAAAATAAATAAAAAATAAAAAAAATAAAAAATTAATCGAATGAACTAAAAGCGAGTAAGGAAACAATCCAGAGACCTTTAAGAAATTCACACTTAGGTTAGAACACGTTCCCCCGACTCCGTAAGGATTTTTTGACCAAGAATCTCATTAAAGGGTCTAACTTATAAGTACTTCGCACAAATTAAAATTATTTACTTTTTCTATACATACAGATCCTATTATTTTTCTTTTGACACAATTATTACATTTATAAAGTACCTTACTTGATTCCCAATCTATAGCATGATTATTTTGGCTGGGGTGATAAAAAATGGCATTATTAGTATTATAACTTCTGAAGGCATATTTGTGTTCTTTAATACGGGTTTCAATATTTCGGATCAAGTAAAGATAAGCACCCTCAACCTTTTTTAGTTAGCTTTATAAGGCTAACTAACGAAAATATCACGACTTAACCTAACCAATCGTTAGGTCAACTGTACGCCCTTGACGATTGGTTAGGTTAGGTCGTGATATTTTCGTTAGTTAGCCTTATAAAGCTAACTAAAAAAGGTTGGGGGTGCTTATCTATACTTGATCCAATATTTCTTCCAGTTTCTCCCACGTATACTAAATTTGTACGAATGTACTTATAAGCGGGTCCCTTTAATGAAAATGCCCTTCCGGTGTCGGGAGAACGGGATCTAACCTAGGTGCGAATTTCTTAACGGTCGGTCCCTGGACTGTTTTTCCCTCTTGTTTTCGTTCATTCGTTTTTCTGTATCCACCCGAGGAGGATGCCAGTGGGCATCGAAACTGTTGTCGAAATAAACTCTGTCTATTAGAATGGGTTTTTATTTTCATATTTTGACCTTCACGTAGAAAAAAGTGAAGTTTTTTGCATTCAAAACTGTATGTGCTAATAATTCATTTTATAATCCTTTATAGAGAAAAAAAACGAAGAAAATTAAACAACCCCATCATTACTTACTTACTTACAAAAAAAGCCTTCATCAACATTTTACTTCCAGAGTCGGACATGTTGGTAAGGTGGGGAAAATTATTACTTCCGAAGCCTAACAGAATTCATCACGTGCTCGAGGACTTTTTAACGCTATGGACAGCCCAAAAGAGTCACATTTTACCTCTGAGAAGGTTCCTAGAAACAATCACATCCGAGGATTTACGTCATAGATTCGCTTGCTCATGTTTTCATTTATCCCTCACGCATTCGGAATTACCTCTAAAATGCCGTAAAACCCCCAATTCGGGGGGAAAATTAATTTATTTGCCAAGTACCAACGTATCTTGAAATTAATAATTTTTTACAAATACCAGAATCATGTAACAATATATATATATATATATATATATATATATATATATGAAAATTATTTCACGAAAGTAACACGTGAAAAATATTTATGATGAATAAAATCACGAAGGAAAGGAAACACAGATGGTGCTCAAGCGCTTTCGTCTAATGACATCCTCAGGAACACAGTGTTCCTGAGGATGTCATTAGACGAAAGCGCTTGAGCACCATCTGTGTTTCCTTTCCTTCGTGGTTTTATTCATCATATATATATATATATATATATATATATATATATATATATATATATACACGCGAGTATATACAGACTGTGTACAGCAAATATATTAAGCTTTTTCTATAAAATTTAAATTCCAGACTATGTATGTGCCTGGATGAATTTTGCAAAAATACTATTTCATATATATATATATATATATATATATAAAATTATGAAATAGGACAAAACTTGGCATTGCCAACGAATACAAGCTGTTACATATTAAGAATTTGCTTAACACAAACCTGATTCATAAAATGGTGTCTACTTTTAATAATGAAATTGTGACTTTATAAACATATATTTTATCTAAATAAAATTATTGACAATGATATAATTCGATTTATTTTCATCGTCCTTTAAAGACTTAGACAGATATTAACCAGTGCCCGTGGTTAAGTGGGTAACGTCGTTTTCCTATAAGCGAAATGAAGACATTGAAGTCGGCGGTTCGACTCCCGATGGGTCTCGTAAAAATAATCCAAGAGTTAGAGTTTAGGGCTATGTCGTGGTTAATGTCGTAACATCGCTTCCGTTGATCAGCGAAGTTAAGCGATACTGGGTCTGGGTAGTAGTTGGATGGGAGACCGTCCTCCGCGTCCAGACTTTGTAACGACCAGTGGTACGGATCTCACGTCAAGTTGTAGGTCCCTTCCGTCATATGGCTTTTGATGTTGCGAAGGAGGTTAAACAAACCCATCATTACATTTTTGTTTTTAACTTCAAACAACTGAAGTTAAAAACGAAATTGCTTCGTTAAAATAATAATAAAAATAATCGTATAATGTTTTAGTCATAAAATTTTAAAAAAATGTCGATGGTATTCCAAAACCTCTCAAGTAACAAAACCACAAATTTTGTAGAAGGAAAAACCTAAATAATACTGATGTATGAGGAACATTTAGGAGCATTTCAAACGTAATTGGTAATTGTTACGATGGAAATAAAAGAGCGATGAAATCGAATTGTTTCTACCATTATCCGCCAACGAGAATTAAAGTGAAGAAAAAAAAGTTGGATCGGGATGGAGTAGCGTTTACGTTTTGGGGAATATCACATCGATACATTTATATAAAAACGTCCATTCGGTTTATAGAATTTTTTATCCATGTCTGATAATGATTATTCTTACAAAATTGAAACCTAATGCGTATTAAATGTTACACAGGAAGACGAACGTCACATTTGCTACCTTTGTGTTGTGTCAGAACTAATATTTCTTCCAAATTATTATACCTATACATTTAATTAAAGGCAATAGTTCTCCTTTTTGAAAGAAGTGTGCAAGATGTGAAAACTTAGGCCATTATTCTTTAGTCTTAATAATAAAACATTAAACGTTAAAGAGAGAGGTTATCGGATGCTTGCTTGATGAACAACTACTCGTTGACTTTCAGGCTCTGTCGTTGCGCAGGACCTTCAACTTCGCGGCAATGTTAAAATCGAGTTTTCTCTTGTGTATGGATCCTTCACAACAATCGAGAGTACAGTTGATCGTTGCGTGGATATTCGACCTAAACTGTTTTTTTTCATGTTAACTGTTTACGTTATTCAAAGACATTTATTTATATATATATAGCTCGTTAACCTCGTTGCTGTTCCGTGCGTTGGTCTCTTTTCACACGAAGGCCAAGTTGGTAGCCCCGCCTCTAGGTCTGGCTTGGTGGAGGAGCGAGTTGTTTTCTTGCGCTCTCCACTGTACATAGCCAGATACACCAGGTTCATCTGGTACCGTCCTGAGCCAGGCATCTAGTCTTCTCTTGAAGACTTCAACTTTGACCCCTGTAACGTTTCTGAGTTCCTTTGGAAGCTGGTTAAAAAGTCTTGGCCCCCTGACAACCAAACTATTTCCTTCAGTGTTGAGGATGGCCCTTGTTAGGCCTTTAATTTGGGAACACCACACATCCTGCCTTTCCTGTTTTCCATGTTGTTTGAATGGTAATTTGGTTTAGTTTGGGGTTTGGTACAAGTGTTTTGATCATTTTCCACATATAAATTATGGTGTACCTCTCTCTTCTTCTTTCCAGGGAGTACAAATTTAGTTTACGTAGTCTTTCCCAGTAGTTGAGCTCTTTGCAGCCATCAATCTCTGCTGTGAAATGACTCTGAGTTTCTTCTAGTTTATTATTTTCTTCCTTTTTATATGGGGACGTCAAAACTGAGGAGTATTCAAGTTTTGGTATAATCAGTGTTTTTAGCAGGGGAATCATTACTGTGCTGTCCCTTCTTTTGAACGTTCTTAGTACCTGTCCCGTGACTCTTTTTGCTTTATTTATAGCTATCTGATTTTGTGTTTCGAATTTCGCATCATCGGTCATTATTACCCCCAGATCGATCGTTTTCGTGCTTCTCTGAATTTCCTGTCTATCTGAAGCATAATACGCAGTCTGTTTAAGTTCCTCTTTTCTACCATATCTCAAGAGCTGAAATTTCTCGGTGTTAAATGTCATGTTGTTGTCCTCTGACCATTTGTATATTTTGTTCGTGTCCCTCTGCAAGGCCTCCACTTCATTTACATCGCTGATTTTTCTGCTGATCTTTGTATCGTCTGCAAAGGATGTTACTATACTGTTGCTGTTTACTCCGCTGTCTATGTCTGTTAGCATGATAATGAACAGGAGTGGGGCCAGTACTGTATCTTGTGGTACTGAGCTGCGTACTTCCGATTTGATGATGATATACCTTGAATTTTGACGACCTGTAGACGTTCTCTGAGGAAGTTGTAGATCAGTTTCCTACTTTGCCTGTTATTCCCATATATTTCATTTTATGTGCTATTATATCGTGATCACATTTGCCGAAAGCTTTAGCAAAATCCGTGTATATGCATCGTAGTTGTCATTGCCTTCCAGTGCATCTAGGATATTGTTGTAGTGTTCTATTAGTTGTGATAGGCGTGATCTACCTGATCGGAATCCGTGCTGATTTTCGTTGAATCTTTCCAGTGTCTCCAAGAAATCATAAATTTTCTCTCTAACTATTCTTTCAAATACTTTGGTGAGGTGGGACGTCAATGACACTGTCCTCTCCTTTATATACAGGGACAAATTTTGCTCTTTTCAAGATGCTCGGTATTTCCCCAGTGTCTAGGGATCTTCTCCATATCCAGTATAAAGGTGTAGCTATTTCATTTTTACAATTTTTAATCAATATTGCGTTCCAATTGTACGGACTTGCAGCTGAATGTGGTTTCATTTGTCCTATAGCTCTCGTTACATCTTCTGGGGTAAAATCTCTGTTATACACTTTCCTTGCAATTTCTCTTCAAAGAATGTATCTATGTCAGATATCGCTTTGTCACTTTTTGGGGTACTGAAAACTGATTCATTCTGGGCTTTCAATGTTTCAGATATTTCTTTTGGATCATCGGTTAGTTCATTATTTCTTTTCCTTAAGTGCCCAATAGCGGCGCGCGTTTTTGTTTTCTTTTTGCATAGCTATAGAAGTATCTTGGATTTTCCTTTATTGCTTCTACCGCCTTTTCCTCTTCCCTCTCTGTATGGTCCTTAATCAGGGCTTGTATTTCCCTATCGATACCCTCCAGTTTTTCTTGTACTACTTTCCTGGCATTATCTCCGCAGTTGGCTAACTTCGCCTCCACTCTCTTTCTTTTGCGGAATATTCTTCTCTTTTGCCTCTCTAGCCACCTCCTCTTTCCTTTTGACTGTGATTTCGGAGCATATTTTTCTAAAAGTCTCAGCGTTTTATCTTCCAAGGTTGTTAGCATTTTTTCAGTTGTTTTATTCTCTAAAACTGTTCTCCACTCTATTTGGGCCATGTTTGATCTGATTGCTTCCCAATTTATGGTCTTGGAATTTAAGTTAAAGGCCCCAAATTTGCTGCTTTCCTCAATATGTGTATTGTCTTTTAATGTTGTCGTCATATTTGTTGATATATCGATTAAGTTGTGGTCCGAGATAATGGTTGGGGGGTTATTTTTATATCAACAATCAAGTTCGTGTTATTCGTGAATATCAGATCTAGGCAGTTATTTTTTCTGGTATTTTCTGTTATCTCCTGTGTCAGCAACTCATTTGTGAGAGCCTGGTCTTCTCTTGTGGCCCCCTTGTTCTGGCATATATATATATATATATATATATATATATATATATATATTCCTGTAAGGGTCTTCTTTATTATTATAGACCTTTACGTAAATAATTAATTGAATGCCAGGGTCACCAGCGCCCAAATACTAGATTGGCATCCAGCACTGCGGCGCAAAAATATAATTTTTATGAAAAAGGAAGGATGGATTATAAAAATTGTCAACATGAATTTTGTATTTTATTGACAACAATTAATAACTATGTGTAGCAATTATTTGTAAATGCAAGAGAGGATTTTTACCCGTAACAAGTTTGACTGATATATAAATGCGGAATTAAATAATGGCACCGTTTAGCTAATATATAACAATCTGCAACTAATACTGATACTAATATGTAACCAAAGGTGGGCACCCGGGCCTCAAAAAGGACCGACGGTCCCGGTCCCGGTCCTTGCCTCAAACTGGACCGACGGTCCCGGTCACGGTCCTTTCTGAAGATAGGACCTAGGAACGACTCGGTCCTCGGTCCTTATATATAATATGTGACAAATTTGATTAAAATTAAAAATGAAATTAAAGACACCGGAAATCTTTAATTTTATTAACGTAAATTATAATTAATACAATACATAAATGATGAAAAAAGTTATTAAGTTAAATGCTTGAGTTTCCCTTCAAGAAGACTAGCATTTCAAAATGGCTGTCACTGAGCCCTGACCTTTTCGGCTTGAGGACGTCCTTCCCCAAAGAGAAGAGCCTCTCCACGGCACTAAAATCACTAAAAAAGACCGTCCGGACCTAGGGTTGCCAGGCGTCCCGTATATACAGGACATGTGCTGTATTTAATGATTTTGTCCTGTGTCCTGTATTGACTTTATCAGGACGCCTTAAATGTCCTGTATTAAGATATTTTTTTTAATAAATTGCAAAATTCAGCAGTTTAGAGCTGTACGATTTGGAATTTTCAATATTTTTATTTGTACTACTTGTACTCATAATGCTAATGTTGAGCGTGTTTTCTCGTTAATGAATGTTCAATGGACAAAAGAACGAAATAAGTTGGATGTGACCACAGTAGAAGCTATGTTACAATGTAAATGGAACATAGACTGCCAGTGCAAGGAATTTTATAAGCAAGTTCTGCAAAACAAGGACCTGTTAAGGAGAGCCAAGTCATCAGTGAAATATAATTAAAGGTATGTGATTTAAATACTTATATTTACTTAGATAAGAAATTGATATTTTGGTAACAGGGTCTCGCCTGCGTAAAGTTAAGCTGATTAAGATTTTTAATTTAACCCAGATGACCGTGTTACCAATATTTTTTAGTATATAAGTTTGTCCCATGCAGTAATATTATTTTAGGTACTTGTGGGTTATCTGTCGCCGCTTTTTAATATACCTATTGGTTATCTGTTTCCACTTTTTACTTGTGGGTCATTTATTTTTTAGTTAGGTTAGGTTAGGTTAGGTTAGTGTGTGGTTAGGTTAGGTTAGGTTAGGTTAGGTTAGCCAACCTAGAGCAAACCAAGATCGGCGGCGAAGGAATAGTGGTTGAGATGAGAGCCTGTTCACGAGGCGTAAAAACAATGCCGGACGCATTTTACCACAACAATGGATGTTCGGAGGAATTTGCCGTGAAACAAACGACTGCTTCATCGTTCAAGTTCCCAACCGCTCTGCTGCAACTCTCTTGGCTGCCATTGTGGAAAACATCGCCGAAGGTTCCATTATCTACTCCGACAGCTGGCGAGGATATAAGACCACCGACCTCCAGGAGGCTGGCTTCCAACATTTCAAGGTTAATCATCGATACAATTTCGTTGATGCAGATACCGGAGTCCACACTCAAAATATCGAACGCTTGTGGGATCAGCAAAGTGGAGGAACAAGCGTCACCGAGGAACGGCCCGACACCATCTTAAGACCTACCTGGCCGAGTTCATGTGGAGGAGCAAGCTACCCGCTAGTGTCGACCCATTCGACGGCATCCTGGAGGCCATCGCCGCGTTCATGCCACCCGAATAATATGATTAATGTTTGTTATTTTGAGAAATAAAAATAATTTTTAAAAAAATAGTATATTTTTTGTAAAAATGGCAACATGATAACACACATCTGTATTTGTGAAAAAGTTGGAAAATTAAATTAAAAAGTGGCGACAGATAACCCACAAGTACCTAAGAAACATACCACGAAGAAATTTTGCTTGCTGGCGCCGTGCTTTTTAAATTCTATATAAAATGTGGAAACTTGGCGTCCCTTGTGTTGTCGTTGCAAATAAGTTTGTTTCTACTTCACAATTTTACCAACAAGCCAAAATAATCCTTAAAAGTAAACTCACGTCTAGTCACACACCATGCCCCCAAAATTTACATTGTTTAAAAGGCACAAAATATATTTTTATATTTGCTTTGAACTTCTTTAATGATTGCACTATAATTTTTAATTAAATTACTATTCACTGAATGCTTAAGAATTAAAATTAATCACTGAACATTTAATTTGTATTTATTTATTTAGATTTAAAATATTTCACTTGTGCCAACTTGTGGCAATTTTCACTAATAAAAGATAATCCTGTGGTGCAGGGCACTACATTCCTATCAACCTTTTTGTATTTTATAAATGGGAAGTTAAGGTCTTCGCAGATTGAGGGATGGAGGGTTTATGGCATTTATTAGCTTTCTGATATCATCAATGGCCTCCGAGAATTTCTCGGTTGGGGTGTTTGGAGGTCTATAGATGACTATCAGCATCACGTTTAGTTTTTCTATTTTCACTGCTTGGAGTTCCACAAAACTGTTTGATTTACTTATTATCGTCTCTGTCATATGACCTTCATGTACATATATAGCACAGCCACCTTTACGTCTCGTTTTCCATCCGCTCTTAGTAAGTTGAAGCCCTCTATATTTATCTCTTTCTTATCAATATATATATATATATATATATATATATATATATATATATATGACTCAGTCAACGAAACGGGGTTAAATCAATCATATCACCTTAACCAAAGTGCCAACTAAATCAACGAGGTAACAATTGTGCGAGTACCTCCATTTGAAATCGAATCATAGATCATTATGAACGTAAACGGTTAACATGAAAAGACTTGAGGTTGTTTAATGTCCTTCGCAACGTCTAAGATCATGTGATGGAGGGGACCTACACCTTTACGTGAGACCCGAACCAGGGGTCGCTACATAATCTGGACGCAGAGAGGATGGTCCCCATCCAGCTACTATCCAGACCCAATGTAGCTAACTTCGCTGGTCGACGGGAAGAGGTGTTATGACATCAGGCACGACGTAGCCCTCCATATTATATGAGCAATAATAATAATGAAGAAAGTTTAGCCTTTCAAGAGGTGACGTAATTGTAACCAACAGTAAACGAATTTTGTTTCGTCCCACAGAATTCTTTCAGTAACATGAGAGTTATGAGGAGGCAAAATTATCCGATGGAATTAGTGCGTCAAACTGTCTTTTACGTTGCTTGTCCTATGAATATATAAATATCATGAGCTCGGTGATCGGACTCTTTGAACAGACTGTATACCGCATTTTATTAATGTATTATTCTACGGATGCCCTGTTAGATATCGTAAGAACTGTACATTGTTTTCATCGTACATGTACGTATTGGTAAATTATACGCACACGGTGCAACATATCACCCCATCTTTCGATATGGACGAGACACGATTGAATTTAAGCTTCAAAGCTCTTAGTTCGTTAATCTCATTCAACCCGTTATCATTCCGTTATCAAATGATAACGTAATTCAGAGATAATAATGAACAGTTTATTCTTAATGCAGTTGAGTTTCAACAATGAATGCTGAGAACGTTTCTTTTCATCCCTGTTCATAGATTTTTATAAACGAATGATTGCTTTCATCGCTTCATTTTAATTCAAATATTAAAATTGTCTTTATACCGTAAAGAGTCAGTTTGAAATTTAATATTTTGTGGTAAGAATAGGTTTGAGATCACTTCTCAGAATGGATTGTTTCAGGCGGAATGGCTATTCAAGGTAAGATGTATGTTATTTGTTGAAATATTTAGGGTTTTGTTTATCTCTGTTCTAGCCAACAGCTTAACGTTTTCTCCAAAGCAAGACAATACATCGTTGTCTCAGACTTGAAATAATTCTCTTGTTAGGAAATCTGATGCAATGTTACTTTTTTAAGATTTTAAGAATTTTCGTAATTGGCAGAGGTTTTTGCATTTCAGTTAGAATTGTATTTTGTATATTCTATGAGTTATAGTTACACCAAAAGGGAGTCTCGTAGCACCTTAGGAACGGAGTCAGTTCTTATTATTATATAATAATGTTACCCTATTCCATCCTCTGGTAAAACAGCTTATGTGAAGGTTGTTGACATTTTTTTTCATTCCAGCTATTTAGCAAAATGTCAGAACTTTCATCGTTGTTCATTATTTGTAACTTAAATGAACTTATGAATCGAATTTATTAAATTTGAATTAAGGTCTTATTTACTAAATAACAGTATTTAATAAATAAGTATTCCGAGCCATTTGTATTAAAAACGAGTGTCATTTGTACTAAGTCAGTTTTACGAGTGTGTAGAGCACTACCAGAACAAACAGTACCTACGTAAAGTTATTGGAACGGTTGGTTTTACTTACGAGGCCAGTACTTGGGTTATAAATAGAACATTCCCTACGCAACATCGAAGGAATTTGCAAACTGCAAAAAACTCATCGTACAATTGTTGATTTTGATATACACTTAAGGGTGGGTGATTAGGTAGTCAGACTGTGGCCAAGGCGAGAGGTAAATCATCTTACCTCTCGAATGAGTCACTTCGAGGTATAATTGTGAATTTTTGCCAGACAAATACGCGAAAAACCGTTCGTCGACCAGGACGGCGGTCAATTGTTAGAGAACGAACACAAAGGGTCCTTATTCCCTACGCAAAACCAAACTGCATAAAATGAACATGTAGATATCACAAAGAGTATCAATTTGTCGCAAGGAACAACTCGGCTTTATTCATATAAACTGGATTACAATGTGCATCGTGTCTTAGCGAAATCCCTACTTGCAGCCGCTAATATCTAAAGCCAAGATTAACGTGTTCCTAGGAGATGCTACACAGAATCATGGCATTTCAAGGTCTCCTTTCTTCTCGGACGAATCTCCATTTAATCTATTCATGTCGAATGTAAAGCACACGGGTATTTAGAAGGGTTAACCAAAATTCCTTGCAAGTCATAGAAAAAATTTCTTTAATCATGAGTAGACATACAGATTTTATTTGAATTACACAATCTCAAGTTGTATGGTCAAGCAATCGCAGGATTCACACTAATTCAAAGCTTACAATATAACTACAGTACAGCCAAAAAAATGCCAACTCGTGGCCAAACACATTTTATAAGTGTTATGCAATTTCTAGGATGTTCTAGAACATTTAACATTACTCTACAGAATTTTACAGGATCCTACATAATTCTAGAAAATTCTAAATCAATTCATCCCGAAAAAATTTGCTTAAAAAATATTTTTTTGCGGGACATTTTGAATACAAAGCGGGACTCGGGATCTTTGGATCAAATGCGGGACGTCTGGCAACCCTAGGACCAAGTAACCAGGTACATTACGATTTACAAGTTTCATGAATAATTTCTCATGCTTAACACGATCAAATGCCTTAGAGGCATCCAGGAAACACAAAAGTACATTAGCATCTAGAGTCTGGTATTTACAGACCATTTCCTTGAAGGTATACTCACACATATCAGTACTGTGTTTTTTTTAAATCAAATTGGTTATCACTAGTATACAGGTAACATTCAAGTCTATTAATGAGTATATATTCAAACACCTTAGACAAAATACTGGCCAAGGCTATTGACCTATAGTTATTTTTACTGTTAATTTTACCCTTTTTATCTTTTAGTACTGGCACCAAAACAACGGATAACATTGTATCTGACAAAACACCATGTATGAGTAAACTTGTAAAGCACAAAGCTAACAGAAGCACTAATCTGTCACCACTAAATTTCAGATGCTCAGCAGAAATGACATCAATACCACATGATTTGTTACAATCTAAACATTTTATGGCCTGTTTAGTCTCAAATACACTAACTCTTATATCTGGAGTATAGGTAGCAACACAATTAACATTAATGTTCTTATGTACAGAGTTAAATAACTCACTGTAGTGTTCCTTCCATAATTTGACTATATTCTCAGTCCCAGTTACATTTTCAATATTAGTAGGGAGAGACATTGCACTATTATTCATTGTTTTTAATTCTTCCCAAAGGTTTCTTGGATTCTTACTGGCAAGCTTTCTAGCCAGAGCATCCCTGCTTAACTCATCCTCATGATTTTTCATATACCTTAATGCATAATTGAGCCTGGCATTAGCCCTCTGTTTTTGTTTGTAATACAGGGCCTTGGTTTGGCTTCCCATGTTCACACCACATTAAAAAAGCATCTCTGGAAGCATTCTTTAATCTAATGTGAAAACTTTAAATTTTCATATTTTTACATTTCAAATTTGTTTAAATGCCTTTCCTTAACTCACTCCACAATATACAGCACCAGAATTTGTTACTCATATCCTGTAGCTAAAGTGATGTTAAATAGTTTTATTACTCAGTAAAATGCTAAAATAATTTTATTTAGTTTCATAAATTGAATACCAATATTTAAAGTAATTGCTTTTCCTTATCTTGAACCTATTTTCTTTCTTCAACAATGTCAACAACAACAAAATTTTTCATTAAAATTTCAAATCCTTGGTGACCAATTTGAATAAAAAAATAGATATATAATTTGGGTTTATAAAATTATCAAAATACTTAAAATAAAGTCAACATAATAAGATGGTTTTTAATATGTAAATTACAAAGTACAATTTAATATAAAATTATTATTAATATAGAGTAGGCGATTACAATAGTATATAATATTTAGAGATTAGCAAGTTAGAGAAAATGTAAATATATAGGCAATTTCATTTAAGTTTTCCCTTTTTCTTGAATGTAAAATATTTTTATATAATTACACATTGAAATGAGTATAAATTATAAATAGTGTTTTTTGTCTGTTGAATTTTCTATAAATATAAATTTTGTTTTGTAATGAAAATTTTAAACTTTCAAAGATTCGGTGAGAGAATCGGGCTAAATTTGGCTAAATTTGACGTATCAATCTTCATGTGATCGAAGTTCCAGGTTTCTGGCCGTAGACTCTATCTTTGATTATACCCCACATTGAATAATCAATGTGGGGTATAATCAAAGATATAGTCTACGACCAGAAACCGTGGAACTTCGATCACATGAAGACTGATACGCCAAGAGTTCGAGACGAGACGTTGAATAATAACAAAGAACTGTGTCGTGCTATTTGTTGTTCAGTGGTTCAAAGATGTAACGTGAGTATTGAACATGTTCGAGGACACTCTGAACAATTTCTGTAATAAATAATAAATAGGCGATTTCATTGTTCTCGGTAAAGCGACTTATACCGTACCTTGTATATATATAAGGGTGTCAGGAAATGATTGCCCCCCCCTGTACAGAAGAAACTGAAAGGAATAGAAAAAACAGACAAAACCACGCGAAAGAGCGTTTAATTTTGAATAAAAAACACTTGTTTTAATATCGGGTGTTGCCCCATTTGCAGCTCTGACGGCCATTAATCGACGGGGGTATGATCCCAGAAGTGTCTCAAAGAGATCGGTATCATGACTCATTTCTTCAAGGACTTCGTTGATCTTTGCAGTCATAATTTCTGTTGAATACCGATTCTGAATGGGTTGTTCCAGCATTAAGGACTCCACCCGATCCTTCATGATGGATCCGACATGTTCACAGACATTAAGATCGGGAGAATTGCCAGGCCATTCATTATTTCCGAAAAAATCAATGTTATTGTCCTTAAGCAGTTGTTGAGTCGCAAGTGCTTTCATACAGGGGGCTTTGTCGTGAAGAAAGGTTGCCTGTTCAACATCCAAAACACACTCGGGGTCTTTCAAAACGGAATTACATGTTGGGCTAAAATTACATTTCGAAAATAAGGCCCATCCCAACTGGTTCCTCTTGGTTTGATAACCCAGATGAGCTTCTGAATAGAGAACATAATGAAAACACCCACACATGCTGGATTTTTTACTATTTCATGATACTTCTGGTCGTCTGGGACTTCATCAGGAGTTGTTGCCCAAACCCGATCATTCTGAAAATTTGGTTTTCTGGAGACATAAACGAAGAATTCATCGCTGACAACCAAGTGAAGGAAATCGTCTTCCGTCCATTCCTCAAGATAATTACAAAACCATAGCCGATCTTCAATATTAAGATCACTCTTCCGTGGCTTAGCTATTTCATGCCAAGCACTCAAGCCTTGGCGAACTCGAAATTGATGCACAAGTTGCCAATTGACTATCTTACCACGACGGATAAGTATCTCTTTCGCTACCTCAGAGCAGCTCTTCTTTCGGCGCCGTGATGCAGCAAGCACAATGTCTTTCGATTCTTGAGATAATTTCTCCGGTCTTCCTCCTCGAAATTCTGTTTCACAATCTTCAGGATTCTTATTCCAATTCCTTTTGACAAAGTCTTCTGATCTTTTTAATCTCTCAGCCACCCAGTGTCGAGTTATGAAAGTTGCACCAGCTTCCTTTGCTTCACGAAATGTAACAGCTCGAATGCGGTCAAGAACTCGCTTTTTCTCTGAATCGTTCAAAATAGATGATGCCATGGTTTCTGTGGGGAAAAAAATGGTAAGAATTAAAATTACAGGAATAGAATATAATGGTTTTTATTCAGATTTTAACGCTCTTTCAAGTGGTCTCGCCGGTTTTTATCTATCTCTTCTAGTTTTTGCTCTACAGGGGGGGCAATCATTTCCTGACACCCCTATATACACTGGTGTGTGTGTGTGTGTGTGTGGTGTGTATATATATATATATATATATATACTGGTGTGTGTGTGTGTATATATATATATATATATATATATATATATATATATGGGATGAATTTCACAGTTAAACACGTGAAATGAATGGATGTTGCAAACCCACAAGAAAAAAGAAAAACGATTCCAAGGCCTTTCGTGTATTCAGAGCCACACCTCGTCAGGGAATTCCCTGACGAGCTGTAGTTTTGAATAACGAAAGGCCTTGGAATCGTTTTTCTTTTCCTTGTGGGTTTGCAGCATATATATATATATATATATATATATATATATATATATATCAGTGGTGGGCACCGTTAACCAAAAAGTTAACTTCGTTAACCGCTAATCCGTTAACCAAAAAGTTAACTTCGTTAACCGTTAATCCGTTAATTCGTTAAACATGTAACGGAAGTTACCGATAAACCGTTAACGTTAACTTTTATTATAAAAAAAATGAAAAACACAATATATATATAATTTAATTTTCCCTCTTCTTCTCGTTCTCCATTTTGTCCATGAGATGCATGTTGCCCTTCATGAAAATTAGCATATCAACGTTTTCATCAGACAGGGATGATCTCTTGGCCCTCAGGATGGCCTTGCCCATAGAGAACAAACGCTCCACTGCAGCACTGGAGGGGATGGCTGTGTTGAACTTGACGAACAAGTCCACCAACACTTGTTCACCCAAGAAGGCAGCATCTGTCAGCAAGTCCTTGGAGTTGGTCTCCAGCCAGGTCTTGACCAAGTTCTGGGCCTTGCCCTTGAGTGACCTGTGGCTTCTCTGCTGCTCTCTTTTGTCTGGATGACAGCACTGAAGAAGTCATCCTCCTCCTCCTCCTCCTCGTTGTTACTGCCTCCACTGTTGCTGCCCACTTCGTTGGACTGCTGCTTCATGGCCTCCTCGACTGTACTAAAGAGTAAACAGCCTCTGGCGCCACACGCTCACATTTACTTCTCAACGCCATCTATTATCTCATAAAGAAACTAATTCACAGTGGGACTTGAAAGTACCGGCAGGATCAACCGGGTAGAAAAATAATTATGGAGATTTTAAAGATGTGGTACCTAGAAGTACCGCCAGGACATAAAGGGTTAAGGTGAAAACGCTCCCATTGTAAGACATCAATTGACTTAATTTATGTCATCAAAGTGACATGAGAATTGAAATCTTACCTGATCAGTTTTATGGTTCTTGAAATGTATCAAGGAGACTACTAATAAGGTACTCACAGACATATTATAAATATACATGACTTACTTGACAACGATTATTTTTAATATTCACTAGCACAAACATGTTGCGCAGGAGACAGACTGCAAATGAAACGAATGTAGTTATTTGTTGTAATTGTTACATATATATTATTGAAAGTGCCTTAAAATGCTCGTGATATTTCTTGAAAGAAGTTGAAACATTCAACTCAAATGGCAAATCTTTCCGCCTGATTTTACAGTCGACCATGTTTTGCTCAAACCAATGCCATAAATAACTACCATATTTGGTAAGACACAAATTGTGGCGACGGAAACAAATATATCGCCTGATTTTGCACTGCGGAAATGGAAATTCGTTCATCACTATTAACAGTGGCGGATTAATTGCGCACCTGCTCAGCACTGAAAATAATATAAACTTTTAAACGTTTATTATGAATTTTTTGGGTTAACGGACTTGAGTTAACGGAAGTTAAATGTAACGGAAGTTAATTAGTCCGATAATGATTTTCAAAGTTAACTTAAAAGTTAAATCGTTAACGAAAAAGTTAACTTCGTTAATTAACGATTAACGGATTAACGGTTTGTGCCCAGCTTTGATATATATATATATATTATATGTAAAGAACGACGCTTGTGTAGAAGAGCGTCCGCACAAGAAGAGGAGAAAGAACGAACAAATGAAAATACTGCGTGTTGTTTGCAGTTAATATATATATATATATATATATATATATATATATATATATATATATATATATATATATATGATGAATAAAACCACGAAGGGAAAAGAAACACAAAGGGGTGCTCAAGCGCTTTCGTCTAATGACATCCTCAGGAACACTGGAGTGAAAGGACAGATCAAGGCAATATATAGGTTACAAAAATAAACATACATACATACATATTCATATATATACACATATATATATATATATATATATATATATATATATATATATATATATATATACATATACACATATACATATATATATATATACATATATATAGTAAGCATAGAAAAATTGTGGGAGGAGCAAACAACATTTGTATAGGAAATTGACACTTATAGCACTTCGGCCGACATTCAATATAATTTAAATGGCTTGTTTATGAACAGGTCACAAAAGAATAAAGAAATAAAAATAAATATAAATATAAATTGAGAAAAAATTAATTACAAAATAGTGCCTTAGTGATATATATGTCACAGCCTAAATAACCATAGAGAAAATAAACCGACAAATAAAAAACCACACATATATATATATAATATATATATATATATATATACACACATACACATATACATATATATAGTAAGTAAAAAAATTGTGGGAGGATAAACACATTTGTATGGGAAAATGACACTTTTAGCACTTTGGCCGACCTTCAATATAAATTCAAATGGCTTGTTTATGGAACAGTCACAAAAGAATAAAGAAATAAAATATAAATATAAATATTGGAAGAAAAAAAAATTAAAAATTACAAAATAATGCCTTAGTGATATATCTGTCACAGCCTAAATAACCATAAAGAAATAAACCAACAGATAAAAAACCAAAAATTGTAAGTGGAGTCTACAAATTCAAGCTCAAAAGGGAAGTTTACAATCAATTTAATAGATGATGCCAAATTGATACCCGGGTGGCCCAAAAGAAATGGCACCAACTTTGAGAAGTGATATCTCAATAACCCTTGCAGCTAGGGACTTAAAAAAACAACCAAATGAAAGATAATTCTTTTCTCTTTAAATACTTATTCTATGGCTTGATGGTTATAAGCCCATATAATGCCCAAAATTGGCTTCCAAAGAAAATATACAAAAAAAAGTTGCGCCTTTATATTTATTCCTTGATCCTAATTTTAAATTAAATTTTTCTATTCCAGACCCCTCAAGATGGGATTGAGAGAATCTGATAAGAACATTATACAAGCACTACGTGAAGAAAAAGGATATTCATTAAACATAATCCTTTACGAATTTCCAAATAGAAATTGGAAAAAAAGAACTGTGGCACATTTTTTACAAAAACTTAAAGAAACCGGCAGCAGTCAACGGCGTCCGGGAAGTGGTCGACCAGAAACTATTAGAACGCCAGAAAACATTGAAAAAGTAAATGAAATGGTTTTAAGTCAAGAGGAACAACCGGGAACAAGTAAAAGTGAACGTGAAGTTGCGAAAGAAACCGGGATTTCACGTTCATCAGTACAGCGAATAATTCGCTGTACTGATGAACGTGAAATCCCGGTTTCTTTCGCAACTTCACGTTCACTTTTACTTGTTCCCGGTTGTTCCTCTTGACTTAAAACCATTTCATTTACTTTTTCAATGTTTTCTGGCGTTCTAATAGTTTCTGGTCGACCACTTCCCAGACGCCGTTGACTGCTGCCGGTTTCTTTAAGTTTTTGTAAAAAATGTGCCACAGTTCTTTTTTTCCAATTTCTATTTGGAAATTCGTAAAGGATTCTGTTTAATGAATATCCTTTTTCTTCACGTAGTGCTTGTATAATGTTCTTATCAGATTCTCTCAATCCCATCTTGAGGGGTCTGGAATAGAAAAATTTAATTTAAAATTAGGATCAAGGAATAAATATAAATGCGCAACTTTTTTTTTAATATTTTTTTGGAAGCCAATTTCGGGCATTATATGGGCTTATAACCATCAAGCCATAGAATAAGTATTTAAAGAGAAAGGAATTATCTTTCATTTGGTTGTTTTTTTAAGTCCCTAGCTGCAATGGTTATTGAGATATCACTTCTCAAAATTGGTGCCATTTTTTTTGGGTCACCCGATATATGTCACAAAGAAAAAAAAATAAATAAAAAAAAAAAAAAAAAAAATAATAAAAAATAATAATAATAAATTGAAAAATAAATTTTAAGAGATGCACACCAATTTATAAGGGAAAGATTACCAAAGGTTTTTTAGTTATTGTCTGAATCATGCATATTATGGTCACAAACGAATAAAAAAGTACAAGTAAATATAAATTGGAAAACAAAATGCCTAGATGATATATAAAGAACCATAAAAATATATACAACATATATACGGTATATATACGAAATATAAACGCAATATATACAGAATATATATATATATATATGCATAAGGGAAAAAAATTACCAAAGATTTGTTTTTATAATTATTGTCTGAAAAAACGGTAGGTCGCAAAAGAATAAAGAAATAAAAATAAATATAAATTGAAAAAATTACAGATAATACAACTACACATGTATACCCGCATAACCAAATATATATACATATACGTACATATATACAAACACACACACACACATATATATATATATATACAAGCTTGACCTTCGCGAAATGAAAAATCATCGCGCAGAACCTTTGTAAGGTTGTAAGGTAAGGTAAGGTACATACACATATATACATATATACGTATATATATACACAAACATACATACATACATACATATACATATACACACATAAATACATACATATACATATACACACACATATATATACATACACACACATTTAACTGCAATGACCACGCACATACTCACATACACATACATACACATACACGCATACAGCAAAAAATTGAAAAATAAAATTTAGGCATTATCTATAAAATTGGGTGTAAGCAATGTGTAGGCATTATCTATAAAATTGGGTGTAAGCAATGTGATTCCTTTTACATAGGTCAGACGGGAAAGGATTTGCAAACGCGTGTAAAACAGCATCAATATTCCGTTAGAACGGGACAGTTGTCCAGTGCCCTTTTTGTCCATTTGTCAGAGTTATCCCATTGTATTGATTGGAATAATGCTTCAGTTTTGTTTCACTCTAGCAACATTGTTAATAGAAATATTCTTGAGTCGGCTATAATTCAACTTACAAATAACCTTAACATGAGTAAAGGTCTGTTTCAACTCGATCCCGTTGCTCTGAATTCCTTCAGAATGGATTTAAACAAAAAGGGCAGGTTGTTAAATCTTTGGTAAAAATTTGTTTTTGTCTTTGTTTCCTTATAAATCTGTAGGTTTCTCTTACAATTTTATTTTTCAATTTTTTGCTGTATGCGTGTATGTGTATGTATGTGTATGTGAGTATGTGCGTGGTCATTGCAGTTAAATGTGTGTGTATGTATATGTGTGTATATGTATATGTATGTATTTATGTGTGTATATGTATATGTATGTATGTATGTATGTTTGTGTATATATATACGTATATATGTATATATGTGTATGTACCTTACCTTACCTTACAACCTTACAAAGGTTCTGCGCGATGATTTCTCATTTCGCGAAGGTCAAGCTTGTATGTGTATATATATCAGTGGCGTGCATTTAGGGCATGCAGGTCATGCACTGCATGACCATTGATTTTTCGTAAATACAAAAATAAATTTTAAAAAGTAATTTATCTAACAACATTTAAAAGCAGTAAAAAATTACTTAAAAATTGAATTAATTTGTTTGAGAGAACTAAAGGAAAATATTTTTTTTCTTAAGCCATAATAAAACATCGTTTTTCTTGCATCCCAGATGCAACAAACGAATTGCATTAGTGCGACCATTGAAAAATCCTCCGCGAGTCAGTAGTGACTCAAATTCTTTTTCGTTAAATATCGTCGACTCACATGCAATTCCGAAAATGCATCCCGCATGTGCGCGTTCTGTGTTTTAACTTTTATTGCCACTTAATTTATTCATTTCTTAAATATCTTTCAAAATATCAGCCCTAATGGGTGAAATGTGTGTGTGTTATAGAAGAACTTTTGAAGAATGGTTTTTCAAAAAGAGACTTTGAAGCGAGACAATTAATTATAAATCATGGAAGGCCTATGCCGAAATTAACTAATTTACGGAGTTCCAACAAGAAATGTGTGAGGCATTTTCAAACTAATTTATACGAAAGAAAAAACTGGTTAACAGGATGTGCTGAGTTAAATAAGTTATTTTGCTGGCCATGCTTGTTATTTAATTTAGAAAAAACTGTTTGGAATGAGAAGGGATACGATGATTTAAATAATCTACATATGGCTATGCTAAAACATGAACGTTCTCAAAGACAATAAAATCTCTGATCGATCTTAAAACATTCGGAAATGTTCGCATAGACTTATAATTAGATATTCATAAAAGACAAAGCATACAGCAGCATAATGAAAAGGTTAAACAAAACAGAGCTATATGCGAAGATTGATTGATGCAGTTATTTTTTTAGGTCGACAAGAGTTATCATTTCGTGGTCATTTTGAATCTGATGCATCCAATAATCGCGGGAATTATAAAGAACTTTTATATTTATTCAGTAAGTATGATGAAAAATTGGCAAAACCATCTAGATACAGCTTCTATTTTCTCGGGTCTCTCAACAGAATACAAAATGACTTGATCGATGCGGTTCAAAAGACAATGTTGAATGAAATAGAAAATGAACTTAATCAGGCAAAATTTGTTGCTATTCTTCTAGATGAAACGTCCGATGTATCAAACTATTCACAACTTTCAACTGTTTTGCGATATGTTACAAAAGATTGTGTTGCTAAAGAACGATTTATCGGGTTAACGATGTGAGTGCCAGACGGTCAGCAAATGCTTTATCTGAACACGTATTTAAATGCATTGAAATTTGGAAATGTGAAAATAAATTAGTTGCACAAACCTACGATGGTGCTGCTACAATGGCAGGACAATTAAATGGGTTGCAGTCAAAGGTAAGGCAGAAATATGAATCTGCAATCTTTATTCATTGTTGTGCCCATGTGCTAAATTTAGTTCTGTCACAAGCATGCTCTGCTATGAAAGAATGCAAAATATTTTTTTCTACAATAAATGGACTGGGTACGTTTTTTACTAAATCACCCAAAAGAACCAATGCGTTGGATAACATTGTTAAAAAAAGATTTCCCAAAGCTGCAGCAACTAGGTGGAATTACTCCTCACGTCTAGTTAATACCGCAAAAGAAAATCTAGATTTCTTAAACAGCCTTTTTGAAAACATCATTGATATGAGAATCCTGAATCATGGGATGAAGTCACTATAAATTCTGCAATTGGATTCCGACACAATTTAAAAGATCCTGATTTCCTGTTTTTATTAGAAGTATTTAGTGATATATTTTCCTTCACTGATGTTTTATTTAACATCCTTCAGACCAAAAATCTTGACATTGTGTATTGCAAAGAGCATATAGATAAAACTAGAACAATGCTCGAAAATAAACTGGACGACTTTTTCATGTTTTATGAAACTTTGGAGGAAAAATATGGCATAGATGCAGCAAACCAAACTAAGAGATGCAGGAATAAATCTGGCCAATCTGTTGACCCACAACAGCATTACAGAATCCTCTATAACAAAATTATTGGCACAATAGTTGACCAATTAAAGTAAGATATTCATCATTAGAAGAGCTTAAATTCCTGGAGCTTCTCAATTTTAGCAAAGCTGAAGAATATTGCAAAAAATTTCCAGTGGATGCTTTAAATTCGTTAAAGGCCACTTATGGTGATTTTTTTGATATAATTCGTCTTCAGAGTGAACTATGTGTTTTGTATTCAATGGAGGACTTTATAAAGCAAAGTGTATGCAATTTAATGCATTATATTTATACCAAGGATCTTATTGATGCTATGCCAGAACTCTTCAAGCTTTGCAATTTGGTTTTGACAATTCCTTCTACGACTGCCTCTGTAGAGCGATCCTTTTCTGCATTGAAGAGAATTAAAACTTACCAAAGAAATACAACAGGAGAGCAAAGGATTTCAAGGTTAGCCCTTATGTCTATTGAAAAAGATTTGCTCCAACATTTAATTAAATCAGAAGATTTCTATGAAAAGATAAAAAACATATTTGTCCTGAAAGATCGAAGAATTGAATTAATTTATAAATGAGGTAAGTAAATTATAATTCTTATTTTTTATAGGTCTTTTTTTAATTTAGATGTACTTATCAGTGATCCCATTACTATGTTACGAAAACTAAATGGTTCCTCTTATTGAATTAATTTAAGAAATAATTCAGTAGAATGCATGAGTAACCATGGGCGTCCGCAAGGGGGGGGGCAAGAGGGGCAGTTGCCCCCCCCCTGGAAATTTATGTTCGCCCACGCAACGGCTTCTATAATTCTATTGCAGCTTAGTCAGTGTTTAGTTTCCAATTTAATGGCTGAAATAGTTAAAATTCGTTTGGCTTCCGGGTCCCCGACCCCGCTGGGGAAGCTTACAACGCTCCCCAGACCCCCTAGCTGCATGCTCATGCACTTCATCGAAACATGCTCTTGATAACCCATCGTCTGTGGTTGATGCAAATGCATCACAGAGATATTTTGACACCATTCTTTTCCATGAAAATGTATCATTAGTTAAAATTCGTTTGGCTTATGGGGCTCTGGCCCGGACCCCGCTGGGGGAGCTTACAGCGCTCCCCCAGACCCCCTAGCTGCATGCTCAGTGCTCGCTTCGCTCGCATTTTGTGTTATCATTTTTGTAGCTGAGCCCCCTCTTCGAAAAATTCCTGCGGACGCCCCTGTGAGTAACTATTGCATGCCCAACCTCGAAGGTCACCGCACGCCACTGATATATATATATATATATATATGTATAGAAACGACGTAAGTATAGAGAGAGTTTTCTGCACACGAGGAAGAGAAATAACAAACAAATGAAAAATAGGCACCCGCCCGGGAATCGAACCCAGGATCTTCCGATTGCCGGTCAGACGTGCTAACCACTACACTACGGAGCCACGATAGTCAGAAGTTGTAATTCTCCTACATAGGGCAGAAACCAATGCCTTGAGAGGGCACCCTCGCAAATCGTGAATATGTACATTTAACTGCAATGACCGCGCAGTATATTAACGTATAGAAACGACGTAAGTATAGAGAAGTGTTCTGCACACGAGGAAGAGAAATAACAAACAAATGAAAAATAAGGCACCCGCCAGGAATCGAACCCAGGATCTTCCGATTGCCGGTCAGACGTGCTAACCACTACACTACGGAGCCACGATAGTCAGAAGTTGTAATTCTCCTACATAGGGCAGAAACCAATGCCTTGAGAGGGCACCCTCGCAAATCGTGAATATGTACATTTAACTGCAATGACCGCGCAGTATATTAACGTATAGAAACGACGTAAGTATAGAGGAGTGTTCTGCACACGAGGAAGAAATAACAAACAAATGAAAAATAAGGCACCCGCCAGGGAATCGAACCTAGGATCTTCCGATTGCCGGTCAGACGTGCTAACCACTACACTACGGAGCCACGATAGTCAGAAGTTGTAATTCTCCTACATAGGGCAGAAACCAATGCCTTGAGAGGGCACCCTCGCAAATCGTGAATATGTACATTTAACTGCAATGACCGCGCAGTATATTAACGTATAGAAACGACGTAAGTATAGAGGAGTGTTCTGCACACGAGGAAGAGAAATAACAAACAAATGAAAAATAAGGCACCCGACGTGCTAACCACTACACTACGGAGCCACGATAGTCAGAAGTTGTAATTCTCCTACATAGGGCAGAAACAATGCCTTGAGAGGGCACCCTCGCAAATCGTGAATATGTACATTTAACTGCAATGACCGCGCAGTATATTAACGTATAGAAACGACGTAAGTATAGAGGAGTGTTCTGCACACGAGGAAGAGAAATAACAAACAAATGAAAAATAAGGCACCCGCTCGTGTGCAGAACACTCCTCTATACTTACGTCGTTTCTATACGTTAATATACTGCGCGGTCATTGCAGTTAAATGTACATATTCACGATTTGCGAGGGTGCCCTCTCAAGGCATTGGTTTCTGCCCTATGTAGGAGAATTACAACTTCTGACTATCGTGGCTCCGTAGTGTAGTGGTTAGCACGTCTGACCGGCAATCGGAAGATCCTGGGTTCGATTCCCTGGCGGGTGCCTTATTTTTCATTTGTTTGTTATTTCTCTTCCTCGTGTGCAGAACACTCCTCTATACTTACGTCGTTTCTATACGTTAATATACTGCGCGGTCATTGCAGTTAAATGTACATATTCACGATTTGCGAGGGTGCCCTCTCAAGGCATTGGTTTCTGCCCTATGTAGGAGAATTACAACTTCTGACTATCGTGGCTCCGTAGTGTAGTGGTTAGCACGTCTGACCGGCAATCGGAAGATCCTGGGTTCGATTCCCGGGCGGGTGCCTTATTTTCATTTGTTTGTTATTTCTCTTCCTCGTGTGCAGAACACTCCTCTATACTTACGTCGTTTCTATACGTTAATATACTGCGCGGTCATTGCAGTTAAATGTGTGTGTATATATGTATATATATATGTGTGTGTGTGTGTGTGTGTTTGTATATATGTACGTATATGTATATATATTTGGTTATGCGGGTATACATGTGTAGTTGTATTATCTGTAATTTTTTCAATTTATATTTATTTTTATTTCTTTATTCTTTTGCGACCTACCGTTTTTTCAGACAATAATTATAAAAACAAATCTTTGGTAATTTTTTCCCTTATGCATATATATATATATTCTGTATATATTGCGTTTATATTTCGTATATATACCGTATATATGTTGTATATATTTTTATGGTTCTTTATATATCATCTAGGCATTTTGTTTTCCAATTTATATTTACTTGTACTTTTTTATTCGTTTGTGACCATAATATGCATGATTCAGACAATAACTAAAAAACCTTTGGTAATCTTTCCCTTATAAATTGGAGTGCCTCTCTTAAAATTTATTTTTCAATTTATTATTATTATTTTTTATTATTTTTTTTTTTTTTTTTTTTTTTTTTTTGTGGTTTATTTCTTTATTTCTTTGTGACATATATATCAATTTGGCATCATCTATTAAATTGATTGTAAACTTCCCTTTTGAGCTTGAATTTGTAGACTCCACTTACAATTTTTGTTTTTTATCTGTTGGTTTATTTCTTTATGGTTATTTAGGCTGTGACATATATATCACTAAGGCATTATTTTGTAATTTTTAATTTTTTTTTTCTTCCAATATTTATATTTATATTTTTATTTCTTTATTCTTTTGTGACCTGTTCCATAAACAAGCCATTTGAATTTATATTGAAGGTCGGCCAAAGTGCTAAAGTGTCATTTTCCCATACAAATGTGTTTATCCTCCCACAATTTTTTTTTTCTTTACTTACTATATATATGTATATGTGTATGTGTGTGTTATATATATATATATATATATATATATATATATATATATATATATATATATGTGGTTTTTTATTTGTCGGTTTATTTCTTTATGGTTATTTAGGCTGTGACATATATATCACTAAGGCACTATTTTGTAATTAATTTTTTCTCAATTTATATTTATATTTATTTTTATTTCTTTATTCTTTTGTGACCTGTTTCATAAACAAGCCATTTGAATTTATATTGAATGTCGGCCGAAGTGCTATAAGTGTCAATTTCCCATACAAATGTTGTTTGCTCCTCCCACAATTTTTTCTATGCTTACTATATATATGTATATATAATAATGTTATAATGTTATAATGTTTCAGACCAACAAAGACCCTAGGATCCACTCATGGCTGGTCTACCTAACTGTGTTCGTAATCGTGTATTGTGTATGTCCTCCGTGGTGGCGGAGGGGACCTACAATTTTACGTGGGTTCCGAACCACAAGAACATAAGAAACTTATTTTAAAAACTGCCGGTAAATTGGCAACGACCAATTTTTACGAAACTAAATAATTATCAATTTAAAAATAATTAATTATCGGTTTAAAACTAAAGATAGAATCTCTCGGTCCAGAGGACATATTATATATATATATATATATATATATATATATATATATATATATATATATGTGTGTGTGTATATATATATATATATGAATATGTATGTATGTATGTTTATTTTGTAACCTATATATTGCCTTGATCTGTCCTTTCACTCCAGTGTTCCTGAGGATGTCATTAGACGAAAGCGCTTGAGCACCCCTTTGTGTTTCTTTTCCTTCGTGGTTTTATTCATCATAAATATTTTTCACGTGTCACTTTCGTGAAATAATTTTTCATATATATTGTTTACTGCTTATTAATTTCTCGTGTGTAATTTAGTATTAAAAACACATTTCTTGGGAATGTTCAGTTCTTATCTCTCATGTATAATGTTGGTTTCTTTGTATGGTATTGGTTTGGTATAATGCCTTCAATGGTGACATTGCATTTGTCATGTCAGTAGTGATAATTTAAGATTAATACATGCTTTAACTATTAATAATACTTATTTACTTATGTATTTATTTATTATTAATTAATAACAACTCGCTGTCAGGGCCGTTTCCGGCATAAGCAGACTAAGCGGCCGCTTAGGGCTCCGCTGCTACTAGGGGGCCACTGATGTTGCAGTCAACCTCCTCACAAAATCAAAAGACTCACTCACCAGCTACAGAAACACAGGTTTTGCTGCAGTACAAGTCGTAGCTAGGGACATATGTGAGGAAGTGAATGTGGAGGCTGTGCTGAAGGAGAAGAGGCTCAGATCCACAAAAATGCACTTTGCTTACGAAGCTCCTGACGAGCCATTTACAGAAGCCTTAAAGAGGCTGGAAGTCAAATTTTTCAATGTGGTGGTGGATTGTGCCTTCGGGTCAATAAATGAGAGATTCAAAACATTAGATGATGTGAGGGACATATTTGGGGTTCTCCTAAATTCAGTGGCGGTTCCTCATATGGGCAATATGGGCAGCCGCACAGGGCGGCATTTGTGGAGGGGCGGCATGAGCGCCTGCAAAAAAAATAAAAATAAAAATAAGAATAAATAAATAAAGAAATAAATAAAAATAGTTTATTTATGGCAGTTGTGCAATTTAATTTATATTTTTCCTGTTCATAGTATCATAATTACATTCTCTTAAGTGAGTTATTCTATTTACGTGATGAAGGATTTGTAAAATTCAGAAATTTGAGTCTTTGTTTTGGTTCTGAAGTTCCAACAATTAGTCCAATAAAAAGTTATTTTGTGAAAGAGTTATGTCTGTCCTTTCATTTTGGGGGATTCGAATGTGTGTGTGTGTTGGCGAACAGGGGGGGGGGCGCTGAAGGTGAGGTTCGCCCAGGGCGTCATGTAAGCTAGGACCGCCACTGCCTAAACTTCACCACAATGAACAAGGAAGACTTGTCCTGCAAGTGTGAAAAGCTCTCTAAGATACTAAGCTCTGGAGCTGACTCTGACATTGGTGGAAGAGAACTGACCCTCGAAATTAAGAACTTGCCGACTTTACCTTCACACAACATGACTGCATTGGAGCTTCTCTCCTTCATTCATCAGAAGCAACTAGAGGAACTATACCCCAATCTCTCGGTTGCACTAAGAATTGCCTGCACTCTACCTGTGACAGTAGCGTCAGCCGAGAGGAGCTTCTCTAAGATGAAGTTAATCAAGAACTACCTCAGATCATCAATGGGGCAGGATCGCCTCAGTAGCCTTGGCACCATAAGCATCAACCAGGACGTTGGCAGGGAGATTTCATATGATGATGTTATTGATGATTTCGCCCAGAAAATATCTAGGAGGCAAAAATTTTGAAGGTACAAACTGTTCTGTATAACTGTTAGTTAGCTATTGCACGATTGTATCGTAGAGTTAGTAATTGTTTGGTAGTTGATAATTGCATTATTTTTTTATACATAGTTCTGTGTCATTTATTCTAAATAATGTATAAGCTAATTTTCAGGAATTTCATGGAGTATTTTTTCTGTTTGTCTTCTGAAAGTACATATTTGTTGTTTTGGACATAAATGTTTCATTAAAATTGTTTCATAATTGTTTTTATTAACACAGCCATTTTTTGTATGTGTGCTGAGGTGATGTAGTAAGGCGTGAGTTGGTGGATGGAGGGGTGGGACCTCAAATGGGTATACTGCTTAGGGCCCCCTAATGGCTAGAAACCGGCCTCCTAGCTGTTTATTTTTAATAAGAGCCCAGTAAATTTTCATATATATATATATATATATATATACATTATAACTGCAAACACGCAGTATAATTAACGTAAAGAACGACGCTTTGTATAGGAGAATATTCCGCGCAAGATGAGAGCGAAAGAACGAAACCAATGAAAAAATGCGCGGAATATTCTCCTATACAAAGCGTCGTTCTTTACGATATATATATATATATATATATATATATATATATATGATGAATAAAACCACGAAGGGAAAAGAAACACAAAGGGGTGCTCAAGCGCTTTCGTCTAATGACATCCTCAGGAATGTTCCTGAGGATGTCATTAGACGAAAGCGCTTGAGCACCCCTTTGTGTTTCTTTTCCCTTCGTGGTTTTATTCATCATAAATATTTTTCACGTGTCACTTTCGTGAAATAATTTTTCATATATATATATTATACACTGACCCGGTACCAGAAGTTTAAAATAGGAAAAAGTGTGTTGGAATACGTTTACGTCATCAATCAATTGGTTGTGCAGGTGACAGACCATTTGGGATTGCGCAGCCGCTGTATTTAGCATATTTATCCGTTTTTCCCTACGTCAATTTTTCAGATATGTCTCCAATTCTTCGATTAAATGTATCTTTTTCGTGATTAAAGTAGTCTGTACAGCTGATATTTTTTATCTTAAAATTAAAGTGTGCTCGTAACTCCTTTTAGTCTAATTTTAGGCCTAATACTGGTAAGGTTAAGGGCTCAACAAACATTCCTAGATCCTGAGGCCTAGCCCTTTTTAGTCTTAATTCCAGACTTGAGGAAGCAAAGAAAAAATAAAACTCAATGTGTTAGTGAACTACATGACCAAGATATTAGGCAAATCTATTTTTCTAGTGTAATTTAGTGTTTTGTTTAAATCTCGGGTGCACCTAAAGCAAAAGAATGTCCTGTGTAATTTATTTATGGTCAGATTTTTATGAAATTTTCAATATAGAGGTTTTCAAGACAGACATGGGAATAACTCTCACCATTTTTTTTTTTTTTTTTTTTTTTTAATTTTGAAAAATTGTTGAAAATTTTTTTCAAAAAAAAAAAAAACTCTGGATATACAGTTGACCTAACCTGGCCTTTAATGTTATTCCGATGTCTGCCATTGAAGGCCCGGTTAGGTCAACTGTATGCTCTTGACAATTGGTTAGGTTAAGTTGTGTTATTTTCGTTAGTTTTAAAGAAAATAACACGACTTAACCTAATCAATTGTCAAGGGCATACAGTTGACCTAACCGGGCCTTCAATGGCAGACATTGGAATAACATTGAATTTATCTTGAATTTATGTTGAAGTACTTTTGCCTCAAGGGTGCGCTGCTCCCACGAAGTCCGCTCAGTGCCTCCTGAGGCAGGGTCATGACAGGGTTGCCACCCTTCTTTTCTCTTGCTCCTGCCATATGATTTGGTCTCTTATTGAATTTGTGGGGTTGGTCTGGCAGAGGAATACCTTGGCACCGTGGGTTGGTTGGGTATGTTGGCTAAAAATATGTCCGTGTTTTTTAAAAGTATCTACTGGGACTGCACTTATATCTCTAAGGTATTGAGGCAAGGAGTTTAACAGGTGAGAACCCTGCCTAAAGATACTATTATATTGAAGTGTTTGAATCCTTCTCAGACTGTTTGGTGGGAGGTGATATTTTTGACATATTCTGCCAGTTCTTGTTAAGGTGGGCACAATTGGTTCAGTATTGGCGGTAACTAAAAGCCCTTCTAGAATTTTCTAGGTATAGACTAGGATGTATCTCTCAAACCTTCTCTCTATAGAATAAAGGTCAAGGTCTCTGAGCCTATCCCAGTAGTTTAATTTGTTTTTACTTACCTGTTGCCCATCAGGTTTTTTAATATATGAGGTAAAGGTTCTTTATAGGCCCTCAGTTTTTTGCAATTCATTCTGTTTGTGGGGAAACCTAATTAAGAGCAGGGTCATTCCATGTCAGTTTAACAGCTAAAAAAAAATGACCATCACCGATTTTTTTGAAAATTGGCACACTTATAGATCTCTGTGCAAAAAACAGAATGTGCTCATTTCAACACTCTAGGTCATATGGTTCTGGAGATATGGCCATTTGAATTTTGTAAAAAAGGTCAATTTCCAAGGTCATACCATACTTCAACATGAAATATCTCGGCTCCTATTGCACTTACAGAGACCATTTAAACGCTATTTTAAAGCTTTTAAGCAGATCTACAATTTTGTTTCTATTCATATTTTACCTCAGTGGTCTAAAAAAGTTGATCTTATTTTTGACCTTGTGTAGGTCATTTGATGTCACAACTGATTTTTTTCTCCATTCACCCAATTTTGGATACACATGTCTACCTTAACCCAGAACAAGATTTTTAGTGTTGATTAAGTTAATATAGACGCTACAGCCATTTCAGTGGACCATACCCACCTCCATTTTGACCAAGTACCTTTTTCCACCAAACTTTGGAGCACCATATCTTTGGAACTGTTTGAGTTAGTGTTGAGAAAAATACCATTAGATTTTTCTTACTAAGATATATAATGTCTGCTAATTTTAAAAAAAATTGGTAATTATCTAACCTAACCCAACCCAGTTATTTAGTTGAATAAGTATCTGGCCCTATTATAAAATTTTTTTTTTTATATATTTCAGAGAATTATATAATATAGGTAATTTAAATTACATAATTAATTAATTTATATGGACATTCAAAAGTGTGAAGAACTTCGAACCTGCTATCCTGTTTAAAGGTAAAGCTATGTACGTATATAAGTACCTTATACTAGGCTATAGGTACTACCCTATAGAATAAGTTCAGTTTTAAGAGTTAGATGAGTTTTAATAGAATTACTTTGTGTGTTTGAGGGGTTGTGCATTTTAAGGTACCTAAGCGCCACCACAGGCAAAAACGTGTTTTTGATGGATATCACTATTTTCACCCTTCCTCTATCGTGTGGTTTGGGTTATAATGACCTTATGACACTAGAAGTATGGTTGAAAACCTTATGAAGCAAATTACTTTTGGTAATTATATAGAAAATGGCGCAACCCGAAGTATGATGTAAAAAACATTTTATTAGGTCAATTTCGATGTGCTGAAGCCAAATCTGTTAACCATTTGGTGTGCAAATGCTTCAAATTAGAGTAAATGTTATTTATATTTACTCTTATTTTGAAGCATTTGCCTAAAAAATGGCTAACAAATTAGGCTTAAGCACATGAAAACTAACCTAACCTAAGAGTAAAATAATCAAATCAACTTACCTTTAACTTAAACATTGGGAGGATACAACTTTGCCGCAGCTTTGAGGAAAAAATGAAGTCTCTGATCACTAGGGACGTTATGTAAAAATAAATATCTAGCAAAATGATTTGATTATTTTACTCTTAGGTTAGGTTAGGTTAGTTTTCATGTGCTTAAGCCTAATTTGTTAGCCATTTTTTAGGCAAATGCTTCAAAATAAGAGTAAAATATAAATAACATTTACTCTAATTTGAAGCATTTGCACACCAAATGGTTAACAGATTTGGCTTCAGCACATCAAAATTGACCTAATAAAATGTTTTTTATATCATACTTCGGGCTGCGCCATTTTCTATATAATTACCTTACTTTTTTCACCTCATTCTGTGCCAGAAATCGCACCCAAAGTTTGGCATAATAAGAAAATTAAAAAAAATATAAAAATATGAAAATCTATTCCAAAAACTCAACATCTTCATTAGCATACTTAGAACTCTAATTTAGCCAAAAATGAACATTCTAGCTCAATTAATAACAGAGTACTATTGCCAGAATATTGCTGAACTTTGGAGGTGATTTGTAGCAAATTTTAATTTTGGCGCTTAGGTACCGTAAGACACAGGACCCATCATTCATTCATTGTGTATAACAGTATGTACCCATGTGAAAATAAGCTTATTTAAACCATGGAGCAAGGATTTTTTTGGCATCTGTATTTATTCTAATCTGTAAATCAAACTGCACATTTTTTTTTGTTGTATACCTCTGAAACAAGATCAGTAGGTCCCAAATTTTATTTGTGCCATCTAAGCAAAAATAGCTTTTAACAGGGTTGGATACAATGAATAATTATAATTATTTTTAATTAATTGATCCTAATTTCCATTAATTGTAATTGATTCAAAATAAAATAAAAATAAAGGTAATTGATTTTTGAGCTATAACTGATGTAATTGATCAATTAATGTCAATTGTTAAAAATTATACCCCTAGATCTGGCAGTCATACATCATCCAATGAAAATAAACCTTCGATAGTTTAAATTATACTTAGATATAGACAGGCCCGGATTTAGCTATAGGCGAACTAGGCGATCGCCTAGGGCCTCGCGCCAAAGGGGGCCTCGCGGCCCGGATTTAGCTATAGGCGAACTAGGCGATCGCCTAGGGCCTCGCGCCAAAGGGGGCCTCGCTCAAGCCGTTTTGCGCGTTCTGTTCAAGTGATATTAATGATTTAGAACTCTATGAAGAACTTAAAGTACTTTGCAGGTTTATACCTGAGAAAACAGATCTTGGAAATGCCCTTGTTTATATAGTGCAAAAACAACTAAGCGAGATTTATCCTAATGTTTATGTTGCACTTCGAATAGTATTAACCATCCCAGTTACTGTTGCTTCGGCTGAAAGAAGTTTCTCGCGTCTCAAACTTATTAAAACATATTTGCGTTCCACCATGTCTCAAGCGAGATTGCAATCATTAGCTATGTTATCAATAGAAAACAATATAAAAAATTCATTAGATTATTCTCAATTAATTGAAGAGTTTAGCTTGAAGAAAAGTAGAAAAGCATTGCTGTAATATTCAAGGAGCATCTGAACCAAATATTAAAGCATTAATATTTAGCCTGATAAGTCGATCACTCACTATTATAAAAAATGAAATGTCAACATCTCTTATACATCACATATGAAAAACATTTGTATACTATGGAAAGTCATTACCTATAATATTATATAAATCTTAGAAATCATTGTCTTATATTTCCGATACAAATCTTGATTCATATTATAATTTATATTTATTTGTATGGTTTATTTATATTTCTTATACAATTTCCATGCGTGATTATTTGGTTTGGTTTAATTTTTAAGTGCTGGCATAGTTCTGTCTATGTGGGATTCTAATATTGCTGGTATAGTACCAATAATTAAGTCCATATTTTCATATATATAGGCCTAGGGCCTCGCAACTTCTAGATCTGGCCCTGGATATAGATATATATTTATTTTAGATACATATTTAAATATATAGAATAGATAGTTATATTTGTGCAATTGTAATTGATTCAGACAAAATTAATTGTAATTGCAATTGATCTTGAAATTGTGAAGTACAATACTAACTGTAATTAATTTGAAGAAAAATAAAAAAATTGTAATTGTTTCCATTTTGTGTAATTGAACCCAACCCTGGCTTTTAAGCTACATATGTTTGTTTTTTTCTTTTTAGATAAACATGGATTTCAGCAGTTTGAATATGGGCAGGTTCTGTTGCGACCTATTTAAAAAACACACAGGAAAAATGAAAAAAGGCATTTGTGCATTGACTAAAAATTTGATTGATCAAAATCCTGAATTGAAACTAACAAATAATCATAAAGCATGTGCAACCTGTCAAAATATACTAGCAAATCGCTCATCCCCAATGCCTGAATGTGAACCACTTGAAAAATCACTATCCACCTCATCAAGTGTCCCATCTGAGCTAGAAACTGTTGGAGATGTAGTTGAAATGCAGTATGAACTTAGTAAATTCAATGCTTCATTGGCCACACTTGATGAGACCCCAATAAAACCATGTAAACTCTCTGACAGCGCTGGTTACGTAAAGAGAAAGTTGAGGAAAGTAGTAGTAGTTGTGAAAAGAAAGCTTGAACTTGCAACTAAACAACCAATTTTATGCAGTGACTCAGATGATACAGAACTGGAGATTCTTCAACAACTAAAAAAGAAATTTAATCAAGTGACAAGTCGAAGTGAAAAACTGACAATTCTTATTATCCTACCAAAAAGATGGACACAAGTAAAGATCAGAGAAGAATTTAAATGCTCAGATTACATGGCTAGGCAAGCAAAGAGTTTGGTGAGGGAGAAGGGAGTGCTTTCAATTCCTAATCCATGTTTGGGGAAATGCCTGAATAGTGAAACTGCTGCCAAAGTAATTGACTTCTATTATTCGTCAGATGCGAGTAGACAAATGCCAGGGTTGAAAGACTGTTTCTGTAAAAGGAGCTGATGGTAGGCGGGAAAGAAAACAAAAATTGCTAATCTTATGCAACCTAAAAGAAGCATTTGAGCTTTTTAAAACAAATCATCCAACAATTAAAATAGGATTTTCAAAATTTGCAGAGCTTCAGCCAAAAGAATGTGTGTTGCCAGGTGCCAGTGGAACACATTCTGTCTGCATTTGCACTAAGCACCAGAATGTCAAACTCATGATGGCAGCAATAACCAGTGTTTTCCAGGTGGAGCAGTACCCTCCTGATAAGCCTAGCTCATCAACATGGGATGATGGGCTGGAGACAAATTATATTTGTCACTACAGGCATTGTCTAGCCCTCCTCCAATGTAATCCACCTCGGGAGATATGCTTCTTTGGGAAATGTGATCAATGCCCAAGAAAAGAGGCCTTCACAGACTTCTTAACTACAGCCTTCGACAGAAAAGTGCTTGATGTGATTGAATTCAGGCAATGGATTTCAACGGACAGATCAATGCTGCAAACACACAAACTTTCTGCAGATGAATTCATCCAAAGTTTTCATGAAAAACTAGAAGCTCTCCTGGAACATGATTTCTTTGCAAGAAGCCAGATGAAATTTTTGCAAGAAAAGAAAGAAGAACTCTGCGAAGGTGAATTTCTCGTTATCAGTAACTTTGCGGAGAATTATGCTTTTATAGTTCAAGACGCGGTGCAATCATTCCACTGGACTAACTGCCAAGCTACAATACATCCTTTTGTAGTCTACTACCAACAAGACAATGAACTGATGCCTAAAAGTTTTATTGCAATTTCTGACTGCAACCAGCATGATGTTAATATCCATTCACCTCTTCCAAACCCATTTCATAAATTTTATTAAAGCATCCCATCAAATTACCAAAAATCTTTTACTTCAGTGATGGTTGTGCTGCACAATATAAAAATTGCAAGAACTTTATAAACCTCTGCCATCATGAAGAAGATTTCGGAGTTGAGGCTGAATGGCATTTCTTTGCCACAAGTCACGGTAAAGGACTATGTGATGGTATCAGCTGATCTGTGAAGAGGCTTGTGGCCAGGGCTGCCTCCAAAGAATAGGAGGTGCTGAACCCATCCTTGATCCATTGGCCCTCTACAACTTTGCAGTCACAGCGCTTCTTTCAATCACTTTTACCTTCGTGACAACAGAAGAGTATGAATCCCACTGATTGATGATGTAAAAATGCTTCAAAAATGCAAAAACCATTCCAGGTATGCCAAATTATACAATTAATCCATTCCTCACTCCAGAAATATAATTTTAAGCTTTTTCTTGCGAATTTTTGTCATAGAAATTCGCCTCCAATCATCATGGAATTTCAAGGGTATAATTTAGTGGGAACTTTGAATAATGATTGAATATCAAAATATTCTGAAATTATATCCCATTGCTAAAACCTGTTATTTTCAGGAACCCAGAAGATCCATTGCTTAAGCCAGTCAGCGATGGACTGGTAGAAGTCTGCTTGTATTCTTCCTCGACTATATCCAGATCGGAAAGAGTCACCATTCTTCAACGAAGCAACATCCCATTGGCATCTATGAAAGGCTATTGCTTAGTAGTCTATGATTCCCACTGGTATCTCGCCTGCATCTTAGATGTCAAGCCAGAGAGCAATGAGGTCAACTTGACCTTCTTTCACCCCATGAACCTGCACACACATTTGTATATCCTTCCCCACCTGATGAACTTCTAGTTGATGTCAGTGATGTGCTGATGATTGTGAGTCCAGTGACCACAAATGGCAGGACATACACTGACCCAGTCAGAAATGAAGAAGGCCACATCTATGCTTGAGCATTTAGTAGTGTAACAGCCAATAGGTAATCTTTTTTGCCTCATTGATGTGATTTTTTTTACCAGCCTGGTTTTTTTTTTCATTGATAATATTAGGTACACATTTCATATGAAATGTCTGTAAGTTAGTTCAGTGGTACTTAAATTTTTTATTATCATTGTTTATTAAAACCATTATGTTTATTGTACCATTTATTATCTATTAATTATATTTTGCATTTAGGTTAGTATCTTAGCATTCCTATTTAAATTTGAGTCTTATTAGGCAGGACTAAAGTCTCTTATTATAGGTTTTTCTTTCTTACTGTTTGCTGTTGAATAATGATCTCGGTTTTTGTCTAAGGTCAAATTTTTGGTAGGATAAATAATTACCTTGAAAGGCGTATACAAATACTTTATTATTATTATAAAAGTAACAATAATGGCTTCCATAAAATATATTGTAAATACCTAATAACTGCCTTTTTTAAATATAAAGTTATGTTGATGCCTCTTTTTTTCATGGTTTCACCCAGCTAAACAAGAATTGGTTCTTATAACTCAGTTGGTAAAAATAAAGGAATAGGTTATTTTAATATACATATTAAAAGGCAAATTGTCTTAAAAGTAGCAGACATTATATATACTGGTCAAAAAAAGAAACGCAATTTTTGAGATTTATTAATAAACATGAGGACTCAGTATATAGTAAATGATTCTTTAACATAACAAAGTCAATAACGCGTATGGCCACCCCTAGCCACAATGCAGGCTTGGAGTCTGGCCCTCATCGACCTCAACAGTCTCTGCAGGAAAGCAACAGGGATGGCCCTCCACTCTTCAATAATTGCATTGGTCAGTTCCCTGATGTTCTGCGGCTGATGCTGACATCTGCAAACTCGCCATTCAAGTTCATCCCATGCGTACTCTATCGGTGACATGTCTGGGCTGAAGGCTGGCCATGGTAAGGTCTGCACCTGTTGTCCCTGCAGGTACGCCTGCACTATCCTGGCTGCATGAGGTCTGGCATTGTCCTGTTGCAGGAGCACCAATTCTGGATGTTGCCTCATGAATGGAAGAACATGTGGGTGAAGAATCTCATCCCTGTAGCGCTGGTCAGTCAGAGTTGATAGGCCCACGATAGGTCACGGTGCTGATAGGCCCATTGCAGGCGTCGTTGCCGCCTTGCATCAGTGAGAAAAGGACCTCTGTAAGGCCTGCGGGATCGGAGTCCTGCATTACAGAGTCGGTTTCTGACGGTCTGGTCACTAATTCTGTTGTTGTGGATACCAGGTGTCTCTCTGGCTGTCTGACGAGCATTCCGCTGCCGATGACGCAGGTGCTGCAGTACAATGTGGCGATCCTGGCGTTGGGTCATCACACGAGGTCGCCCACGTCTTGGCAGGTCCTGAACACTTCCTGAACACTTCCTGTGGCATTGTACCGTCTAACAAGCCTAGAGATTGTGCTGGGATGCACATGCATTCATTGTGCAACTTGGACAGCAGACATGCCTGCATCCAACATGCCCAAGGCACGACCTCTGTTGACCTCTGAGAGTCGTGGCATGCCTCAATCGCGGGAAAAAGTTTCGTTTTCTCAATGGGCAGTGTGTATTCTGTGAAGTCAAAGAAAAAATGCATGCCTTCATAAAGAATACATTCAATTTAATCTGTTTATTGTTTGTAACAAAATGGCGTCTTAGCCAGGATTGGTCAGGTTTAAAAACATGCGCTAAGTGGCTTTAAAAGATTTGAACAAACATTTAACCATAATCTTGAAACTGTGATAATACCACTAACAACTTAAATTTTACACCATATGCAAGCTAATTGCGTTTCTTTTTTTGACCAGTATATATCAGTAAGAAAAATCTAATGGTATTTTTCTCAACACTCTAGCTCAAACAGTTCCAAAGATACAGTGCTCCAAAGTTTGGTAGAAAAAGGTACTTGGTCAAAATGGAGGTGGGTATGGTCCACTGAAATGGCTGTAGCATCTACACTAACTTAATCAACACTAAAAATCTTGTTCTTGGTTAAGGTAGACATGTGTACCCAAAATTGGGTGAAAGGAGAAAAAAATCGGTTGTGACATCAAATGACCTACACAAGGTCAAAGATCAAAAATAAGATACTTTTTTTTTACCATTGAGGTAAAATATGAACAGGAACAAAGTTGTAGATCTGCTTAAAAGCTTTAAAATA
Organism: Bathynomus jamesi; assembly: GCA_023014485.1. Lineage (NCBI taxonomy): Eukaryota > Metazoa > Arthropoda > Malacostraca > Isopoda > Cirolanidae > Bathynomus > Bathynomus jamesi. The sequence goes on from JAJOZX010006585.1 coordinate 191,608, forward strand.
GTGTTTAAATGTGTGTGTAAGTGCAATAGGAACTGAGATATTTCATGTTGAAATAGGGTATGACCTTGGAAATTGACTTTTTTTTTTTTTACAAAATTCGAATGGCCATATCTCCGGAACCATATGACCTAGGGTATTGAAACAAGCATCATTCTGTTTTTCTCACTGAGATCTATAAGTGTGCCAATGTTTTAAAAAATCGATTATGGTCATGTTTTTTTTTACCCAAAATTCTGTTGAACTGACATGGAATGACCCAGCAGTGGTCAATGTGTGGAAGAAAAAGTGATTTCCACAGGGTAAGCATGGTCATACTGTCCCTAGTTCCGAATGTCCTCAGTATATATCCTATTAGTTGTTTGCATGATGAGGTTACTTTGTCAATGTGCCTCTTGAATGTTGCATCTTCAGATACTATAATCCCTAGAGCCCTTACATGATCAGCTTGTACATCATCTTTTCCTGTGGGTCCAGTGTAGTTGAATTGTTCTTTCAGGTATTTATTTGGTCCATACTTAATTAGTTCAAATTTGTCTTCACTGAAGGCCATATTGTTTGCATCTGCCCATGCATATATAGTTTGTAGATCTTTTTGTAGCTCCACACACACTTCTTTTTCTGTAATTGGTCTTAGTATTCTGGTATCATCTGTGAATGACAGGAGAGAGCTTCCTAGGTTACAGTTTATATTGTTTAGCATTATAATGAATAGAATTGGTCCCAGTACTGTACCTTGTGGCACTCCATTAATCACTTCTTTTTCTATAGATCTTGCTCCATTTACAATTGTTATTACGTTTTCTGTCAGAGAGAAAGGCATGGATCCATTTTCCTATTTTTCCACAAATACCAAGTTCTTTTAGTATGGAATAATATACCATGGTCAACCTTGTCAAAAGCTTTTGCAAAGTCTAGATAGATGACATCAACATTGTGGTTTTCTCCCAAATATTGTAGGATTATATTGCAATGGTCTATAAGTTCAGTAAGGCAGGACCTCTCTTGTCTGAAGCCATGTTGAAAGTCTTCTAAGAGATGTGCCTTTTCAGGACTTTCTCAAATATTTTGATATGGGAAGTCAAGGATATGGGTCTATAGTTCTTGGCTTCCTTTCTTTTGCCTCCTTTGTAGATTGGGGTAATATTTGCTTGTTTCATGATCAATTTTGAGGTTACATAATCTTTTGGAAGTATATTAATTTATAAAAACTTCCAAATTTTTTTCAACATTTTAAAAAAATAAAAATTTTGACCTATTTCTTGGTATGTGAAAATCTTTATATTGAAAATTTCATAAAAATCTGACCATAAAGAAATTACAGAGGAGATACTTTTGCTGGAAGTAGGAACATTGCCAGCCGGAAAATTGCCAGTGGGGAAAATTGCCAGCCGGAATATTGCCAGTGAGAAAAAAACTAAAATTCACAAAAAAGGATTTATTTATTAAAATATTATTATTTAAAATTTTAAAATGCTAAAACTTGTTAAGGAAAGGAAAGCCTCAAAAAGTATGAAGATTATAAGCAATAGATCGAAGAAATGTCAATTTATCTTCTTCATTATACTGATGGATGACTTTCTCCAATCTGTCATTGATATTTTTGTACTTTTTGGCAGTATGTCTCTCTTCCCCTCTTTCGAAGTGCAATTTCTTGGTCTGAGCTAAAGCCTTTTCGTTAAAGCTAACGAAAATATCATGACAACCTAACCAATTGTCAAGGGCGTACAGAGGACCAAACCTGGCATTCATGTTTGTAACAGCTTCCATTTTGGAGTTATGGCTGGAACACACACACACGCGCACACACACACACGTCCTTTTTCTCAATTACTTTATTTCTTACTTTCTAAATTTTTACATATTTTTGTCACTGGCAATTTTCCGCCTGGCAATATTCTCACTGGCAATATTCTCACTGGCAATTTTCCACTGGCAATATTCCGACTGGCAATTTTCCGTACACGACTTTTGCTTTAGGTGTGCCAAATCTGACCCTCATTTTTTGTGCAAACTTAATTTAGGTTAGGTTTTGGCAATTTTGCATAAGAAATGAAGGTCATGTTTGAACAAAACACTAAATTGCACTAGATTTGACTGTACTAGCAGCTGATACTTGTGAATCTGCCAATCTTTCATTATAGGTAGATAAAATCAAGGCTGCAAATAAGGCAAATAAAATGTAAGGATGATCAGTAATTTTAGATCTTTTCGTTAATAGCAGGGTTGTGGAGTCGGTCCAAAGTTTTCCGACTCCGACTCCACACATTGTAAAAATTCGACTCGACTCCACACATTGTAAAAAATCTAAAAATCTGACTCCGACTCCTCACATTTTAAATATACAACTCCGACTCCTCTAGTGTTTCACTCTATAATTATCATAATAATAAGACATTTCATCACCACCACACTAAGTGTGAAATTTTATATTTTATATTTAAATAAATATTAATTGTATATTCTGAAAATGTAAAAAAAAAATATTAAAAAAACTTAATCTAGGGGCTATCAATGAATAAGGTTTATTGACCAAAAAAACTAAATAACCTAAATGTTAGTATTTAGGATTTAGAAATTAAGGGTGACACAGGACACAGAAAGTGGAGTCGGAGTCGGAAGTTTTTTACCGACTCTGACTCCGCCCTGAAACGTGCGACTCTCCGACTCCGACTCAACAACCCTGGTTAATAGCACCCTTAATGTCTTTTTTTTTAGTTAGTTACAATTTTGACACAGAATATTTTCATTAAAACTAACAAAAATATCACTACTTAACCTAACCTTACCAACTAATTTGGTTAAGTGAATGCCTAGTTAGGTAAACTGTGTACACCCTTGATAATTGGTTAGGTTAAGTCATGATATTTTCATTAGTTTTAATGAAAATATTGTCAAAATTGTTACTAACTGAACGGGGTGCTATAAAGGAAAAAAATCCTAAACTACTAATCATCCCTACATTCTGTTAGCCTTATTTGTAGCCTTGATTTTATATACCTAAAATGAAAGATTGCTGTGAATCCTTAACTTAAGATTTATTATGCTTGCTAGTTAGAAATAAATCTCATGGAGCGGTGCTAATAGTACAGTACAGGCAGTCCTCATTATATGGAAGGGTTACATTCCTGAAAAGTTGTCCATAAACCAAATTTCCATGTAATGGACCCTATTTTTCCCATTATATAATGGGAGATGCATTCCTATAGAAGATTTTTTCAACCTAACACTGCATAATAAACATAATTTTTGACCTTTTTAAACACATTTAAATAGAAAACAATATTATTTTAATATATTTTTATAAATTATATTGTACTGGAGGAAATATACTGCATAAATAGTTGTATTCACCTCCCAAAACTGCTGATTAGTGCTTGGTGGTAGTGTTGTGAGTCATGGAAAGGAAGTCAGAAGGTGGTTGACAAAGGGGCAGAACCTTCCTCTTCTACATCATCATCAGATGCTTCCTCTTAAAGCTGAAGCAGCAATGGAGGGTCATCAACTTCACTGTCTGACCCATCATTTTGGCGCGTGGTTGCTGTGGGTGGTGATGATGATGTTTGCTGGTGAAAAAATGATAAAAGTGTTGTCTGTTTTCCCCACATCATTATCTCTTTATAGAGCTGCTTGTAGTTACTGAGTAACTTTTGTAATCTAGCCATAAAAATCATCTAATCTTGCATTTTTTTTTTTTTGCTTGTAGGGCATTTAATATAGTCTGTATAATTGCTCAGCAGTGAAATTTCAGGTACTTTCCCCATTATCCTGGATCCCAGACTTTTCTTTTTGCTGAAAATATCATAACAACCTAACCAATTGTCACAGGCATACTCTTAACCTAACAGGAAAGCACTGGTTTTTCTGTTATTATTATTAATAATCTTTTAAAGGCTCATTATAGACATACAAGAAATACAGTTAGGTCAACTGTATGCCCTTGATAATTGGTTAAGTTGTGATATTTTTGGCAAAAAGTCTGGGGTCTGGGATACCAGGAAAGTAGGTACCAAATTTCATTTTTAACTTTTCCAAAAAAAAATTTCTGTAAATGTGGAATTTTTGTCCATGTAACAGACCTCAGTACTAAAATAAAATTTCCATAGATGTGAAATTCCGTATAAAGGGGTTCTGTAAAACAAGGACTACCCATACTAAAATCAGAAGTATTGATAGATATATGTATTTATAGTATAGGAATTTGACATGGTACCCATTTGGGTAAAATTGTCATTTAGCACCCAACTAGTGACCCCCATTCTGATTTTTGTTTCCAGTGTAGTTTTCGTTCCTTTTTCCAAATGTACAATCAAAATTTGTCGCAAATGAATATTGAAAATGTTAAGCTACTTAACCTTTTAACGCCGGAATTGTTTGTAGGGTTAAGTTATGAATGCATGTATTTGAAAGGTTAACAATATGTAGCAGTCCTTTTAGGTAAGAGGAGTTAAGAGTACATGAAACTAAAACCATAAGAGGGTCACCAGTTGGGTGATAAATGACCCAACTGTAACCTTGTGTAGCCTTATATTTAAAAGCCTTACCTATGATGGTTTGTAAAGTTTGGATATTTCCAAAAGGAAGTGATGAAGAACCATCCTTTCGTCATGATGAGCTGCTAGAAAGAAGTCACAGGCAAAGTATTGTTCATAGTATACTGTACATTATGATTTCCCGGCCTTAGAACCCATGACTTAATGTCCTTCCAAAGCCTTTCTATGTTTTGCGTATGGATATCCTTATTTTCTGGGTTTACAAAGGCTTCACTGTGGTTGACTGTCTGATGAATGTACCCATGTGTATTCAGGGAACCATACGCATGCCAACAGTCAGAATATATAATGGTGTCTGGAAGAATGTGCTCCTTAATAATGGGGATTAATGTTTCTGCTGTTTGGTCTGTTACAGGCACAATAAATATTTTTTTTTAATTCTTTCTAACACACCCAAAACCCAGATGCCTCTTATATCCCTTCCTGTATTATATTTTGATTTGCCGAATTTTGACTTGTCTATTTCAACAATGATATTTAGGGCCCCTATTAGTTTTTGATTTCATAGTCAGTTCTGGTAAACCTTTGCATAAAAGCTACACCAGTCAACAGTAGCGTAGGCACCCACTTCTAAATTTTGAGCCACAAAACTATGCACAAAATGTTTCCATAAATACCATATTCATTTATGAACAGTAAGTTTTTATGCAGGCTTAAACGAGATGCATCTAACCACGTGCCCTTAAACCTACTTTCACTGAAAGCACATGTTCTCAAATGCTTGTTTTTAGTATATTTGCTTTGTCTCCAGCACCTAAAAATCTGTTGATCACTTTGCAATTCACATTGTTTATTGCATGTGGGACACACTTTGATTTCAAGAATTACACTGTATTGCGCAAATATTTCTAGAGCACATTCATTATTATTAAGCACTTGAATCATTTTGTAATATATCTCACACCCTTTACATGACATGATTCACAATACACTGCATGCCCCAATGCAATGTTGCTGAACCAAAATGGAACTAAAAACTACTCTCACAACACTGCCAAACATAAAATGGTACTGAAAACTTAAATGTAGTCATATCTTTTTTATTATTTAGTTGCAACAAATTATGATTGCATACTTGGAAAGAAGAGAAGAAACTGCGCTAGAAACAAAACAAAAAAAAAAGTGATTGGTCACCAGTTGGCTGTGAAATAACAATTTAACCCTTATTTTTTTTTTCAATGTAGGAAGGAAGGGCTAGGGGTGAATCCCACAAAAAAATGCCCTTCCCCAATAGAAGGAGAAAAGAGCTAAAATGGTAAAGATTTGTTAGTGCACATGGACAGAACTCTATATTGATTTTTGTACAGGGAGATAGAGCAAAAAAAAATAAGAATACTCTGTAGCATTTTCCTCACAAATTTATATTAATGGAGATATAAGCAATTTTTGGATTGATTGAAATCATATGGTGATAATTATCCATTTTACCCCTGCAGGTCAATTTTGATATGAGACCCTTGGGTCACTTCTTATGCATAAAGTTGATCTGTGTCTTGTCACAGCTCACATACTACATGCATCAAGATGACAATACTCGCAAAAATTTTGCATTTACTCTTGTTCAGATCAACTTGATGTGTTTTGTGTAAGAATTGACCCAAGGGTAGGATGAAGTTTTGATGTGAAACATGTAAAAAGTAGTCCAGAGTGTTAATATTCTTGGCATTTCCTTTTCTCATGATCTTTCTGAAAAGATCATATACTCTTTCCAAAACAGCTTCTAAGAGGTTAGATGTGCTGTACTGCCTCCATAGTTTCTTCACCCCTGCTCAGTTGATGTCTCTGTATAGAGCGAGTGCTTCTCATGTATGGGGTGGCTCAACCCACACAATCACACTTGACTGGGTGGAATCAAAGGCTTTTCTTCTCGCCAGTTTCTAGCCTTTTACTCACTGTCTTCAATCCCTCTCTCTTTTCTGCAATGTTGCTTCACACTCTCTTTACCATGCTATTATAACAGACACTGCTCTTCTGAACTCTCAAACTTCATGTCTCCTCCTTTAAGGAGAACACACAGCACCAGACTTTTGACACTTTTTGATTCCTTTTCTGTCCAACTCTCTAATGCAAGGGTTAATTGGTATTGTCAATCTTTCATCTACTCAACCAGTGAACTCTGGAACAACCTTCATCAATCCATCTTTCCCCCTGTCCATGACCCCAATCTTTCAAACACACTGTGTCTAGGCATCTTGAAAACCCTGGACCTTGATTTTGGCTTTTTTTTCTTTATTTTGGGGGGGGGGTACTTTTTGTGGACATTCACCCTTAGCCCTTCCTTCCTGTGTTATAAAAAAAAAAAATCAAGGCTTGCACTGTTTTAAGATAATTATTAGTGGGGATCATTGGAGTTAATTTGTAACTCCATTTAGTATGGAAGCAGCTTTCACTAAATTTAGGTCTTTCCTTTATGAACCATTTTGAACCTTTTGAGACCACCTTTAAGCATTTAATAAATTTTGTAAATGTTGTTTGCAGGATATTTATGGATTACTTTATTTGGTAATTAAGTTGCAAAATCATTGACTTATTTTTACATATGCTAAAGCCATAGACACTTTGAGAGTTGATTTAGTTTCTAAACTAGAGTGCAAGTGCTGTGATCAATAACTAAAAGTTTATTCTTGGTAGAAATTTCTAAAATTCAGGTATGGCTAGTCATTAAAATTAAGTAATGCTACCATAATACTATACTTATTATCCCAGAATTACTTTGTTGATTTATTTGGAAGTGAATTTTAAGAAATTTCAGCTTGTTTATTTCTAGATGTAGCCAAGATTTTATGGTTTGTTCACTCAAATGATAGCTTACACTAGGCCTATACTATAAAGCAGAGTGGCTCCAAATACAGTACTATCACAAATTTTTTAGGAATGGTACCATAAATTAACTACTGATGTTACAGAAACAAAATTGGCCAAATTTGGAAGGGAATTAGGTATCTTTTAGCGAGTAAATATAATGGTATGATTTTTCCTGTTACACCCCTTTGTTTGAAGTTATCCCATTTTATTTGTACTAGAAACTACCTATATGGTTCTATAAAAATGGCTGCTCAGATTATCTAGTAGTGTAGTGTACTATTATACTTCATTGATTTGGGCTATTGAATGGTAAACCACATGATTTTCTATTTATTTCTTTTTCTTTTTAAGTACCATTTTTTTAAAGAGCTAAGCTATATTTTTGGGATTATGGACACACCTTTAATCTTGTCCCAAAATTTATGCCATTTATGTGTGTTGCCATAATTGTGAAGTTGTTTGGATCAGTACTAAGTTGTGGCAACTTGTTAATACAACCATCCCTTGATATCCAACAGGGTTACATTCCTGGAAAACTGACCAGATGATGAATGATTGGATATCAAAGCAATTATAACATGGGGTCAATGGGGATACATTCCAAGGGGGGTGTTTTTTACCAACACAGACACAAAAACACAGGTTATTAGAAATAAAACTAGAAAACACCACCAAACAGTAGCTTAGCAAGAGGAGAATGCTTTGCAGTGGGTGGGAAACGTACCTTGCACAGTGGAGCAAACATGCATCTGTGCATGGTGACCATTTTGGATCCATAGTAATTGTGATTGAAAATTGATATAAGGGTGTTAATTTATTAAAATTGGATAAATGAATAATTGGATTAGGATATCAAGGGACACCTGTATACAAAATGGAATTGGAAGAGAATTGATGGAGGTACTGTACTTCAAAGAAAACACTTGAACATTTCTATAATGTAGGTTGATGTTACATATTTGCTTTCAACTTTTCAGGCTGGACCAAGAGGTAAAAATGGGCTCTCTCTTTAGAAGTGAAGAGATGGCTTTGTGCCAACTCTTCTTGCAAAGTGAATCTGCTTATACGTGTGTATCAGAATTAGGAGAACTTGGACTGGTTCAGTTTCGAGATGTATGTATATAAAAATTGGAGTTTTATAAAATTTATAGCCATTATTAAAATTATTAAGCTAAAATTTGTAGCTGCCTCGTTATACAGGGAAAAAATGTAGGTAGTGTTGTGTTGTCTAATTTTGGATATCCCTGGCCTTTGACTCCATACACGCAATTGGCTTTTCCCGAGTTTAGCTTTTGTTTTTATTTTAGGCTTTTAGTATGTTTTATGTAGCAACAGTTTATCAAATTAAATAGAAAGTATATATATACTGTATACACACAGTCTTAATTTGGAATTGATCTAAGTTAAGGTTAAAAATGATAGAAATAGATGTAGTAACAATTAACTTGTGTAGGTGTATTACAGCTAGGTTTTAGTCCTACATAAAATTTGAATTGAATTGAATAACCTTTATTAATAATAAAATAAATAGATTGGTTTTACAATTTACAATGATGTAAATAATTGTGAAGCTGGACTATTTATTTTATTTAATTTGGCCCTTAAGCTTTAGGCTTTACTGGACTAAAATATTAGCCTGTTGGCCATTAGTGTAGCATTTGATGCCTGGCCTAAATCAAATTTTGTCATTAATATACCAGCACAGCATTATTCAAGAAATACATTAGATTGCCCTAAACCCAGTAAAACTAAAAAAATAATTAGATATTTTCTCAAGAAATAATTATCACATGATAGGCTAGTTTGAATGAAAATCTAAATATTTTATAAATCCATCAAAGTTTATAAAGTCAGGTCTCTCGAATCATTGTTATAGCTGAAGCTCCTAAGTGTGGACTTTGAGGAACTTCCCTTTGATAAATTATCATTATTTAAATCAAAAGAGTATGGTGTTTGATGGGATATGTAAGTACTTGAATTATAGTAACCTTTATGCATATTTTGATCATATCTTACTTTGTGATATAGTTCTGCATATCAAACTGTTCTATAATGTTCACATTGTAGAACAGCTTCACTCGGCAAATTATCATAACATTAATCACTCAGAAAATACTAAATTTCAAAATGTTGTATCTCTGTCCCCCAATTCAGATAGAAGAATGATTCAGAGTGCATCTGAAATGCAATTTCCCTAAAAAATAAATTATAAGCGCAAAAAAACACCCAAGTGTCAATGAATAAACAGCTAGATAATATTTTCATTTTGGAGGACCTCCCTCCTGATGATATACTGTAAATGAAAAATTATTTTTGTTTTGAATGAAATTGAACTTCGACTCTCTCTCCATCAGTGGAAAGTGAGGAAAAAAACTGTTTTAATATCTAAAGGTAGTATTTTTAAATTTAAATGATGCTAACCATTAAAAAATTGAAGATGCTGTGGTGGTAAACTTTTTTTTTTCCTCCCATGATTTGCCCTGGAATGCCCCATGTTAGTTGTAGTTGTAATAAAACTAATCCTATTCTCTCTTTATCAGCTGAACCCTGATGTGAATGCGTTCCAACGCAAGTTTGTCAATGAGGTTCGGAGATGTGATGAGATGGAGAGGAAACTTCGTTATTTGGAAAGAGAAATACGAAAAGATGGAATCCCAGTTCAAGACACGGGAGAAAATCCAGAAGCACCTATGCCCAGAGAAATGATAGATCTCGAAGTAAGCTCATTTAAGAGAGGGTATTTGCCTTTTTTTTAAATAGGAAATTACTCATTGTTGCTAAGAAGTTATAAAATTATTGTACAACATGTAGAGCTAAATATGATCATTTCTTTTAATATTACATCATGGAAACTATAGTCAGTAGATATTGAAATTTAATAAGTATAAATTCACCTAAGTTTCCATGAAGTTATAGAGGGTCTTCTTTATGTTTGATGGCACAAACACGGTATAAATAGAAAATACCTTCCATTTATTTTTGAAAATTTCACTAAAAGTAATTGCTAAAATTACTTTATTTTATTAAAAATAATAAGTAGTAATTAGTGTAGGCTTAATAAATAAATGAAAAATTCTATAAACTTAAAATTAATTAAGAATTTCAAGAGCACCAACAAAGCTTACTTTCAAAAGTGGTAGAGACAAATAATGTGTCCATTATGTTCATTCCTTCATCTTCATTTCACATTTCAGGCCACATTTGAGAAGTTAGAAAATGAGTTGAAAGAAGTGAATAGCAATGCAGAAGCTTTAAAGAGGAACTATTTGGAGTTGACGGAACTTCGTCACATTCTAAAGAAAACTCAAGGATTTTTTGATGAGGTAAGACCTTAAAGTCATCAAAAATGTTAAAGTTAAATGGCTAAGTTTCAGTATGAGAGACAATAGCATTTTATATATATATATTATATATTATATATATATATATATATAATATATATATTATATTATAGGGTGGCCCAAAAGTCTGTGGCCCCCCCCAAAAAAAAACGAATGCATCAAGGCAACAGACTTTTGGGCCACCCTGTACATCAGTAAATTATATGCATTTTTCTCCAGGGTGATCAAAAAGTCACTGTGCACTATAACCACTTATGTATGATCATGGTGTGCAGTGACTTTTGGACCACCCTCTATTATGGTGTAGAATATAAGTTAAGTTAAATAATAATTGTATGAACTAGTTTTATAGGTAGGATTCTTAATGATATTTTGTTGAGAAAGTTAGCCTAGCCATTGCCCATTTCTCATAGGGATGACTCTAAATGTCGTTTTCAAGAAAGGCCAATCTACTGTTTGATTTAAAATATATAATTGTACTAATAATTTGATTTATTTCAGTCAAAACAATTTCATCCATTTTAATTGCCATGAAAGCTTTTTGTACGTCGTAGTTTAGTTCAAATGCCGTCTTAACTAAAAACATTGATGCAAATTTGTCCCTGGATACAAATTATTTGAAGTTCTTAAGAGAGCTTACTCGTGCAACAAAATCCCCATCATTTTTTATTTTAGTATCAGCACGGCTGCGCATTGATTTCTTCAAATGTCTGAACAAGCATCAGAAATGAATAAGTGCGGGCTGGTTCTTTGTTATAGTTTTAGTAAAATTATGCCCCAAATGTATTTGAGTATCTTTATACTTTATGATCTAATTGTTTTAGTTTTTTAATTCACTCTTAAAATGTGAAAAAACTTCAGTAGAAAGTGATCTGTGGTTAATGGTAAATTTACTAAGACTTTCGTTCACTAGAGAAAGTGAATTAGCGCATTTGGTCTCATTTTAAAGCGTAAACCATAGAGAAAGTTGAGGGTTTTTATTTAAAGGACTTAACTAATTTTTATACATTTCTTTATCAGGCGTAGTAAGTCTTCAATCATTATTAATCTTTCGTAATCTATTATAATAGTGGATGGTGTAAATAGTAACACAGTAGATACGTAGAGCAGTATAACGTGTATTATGTAGTGCTTATACGGTTTCCTTTATCACTGGAACTACGAAGTACCCGAACAAAACTTTAATCACATTTTTGCTTCATGCGTTACACTCTCCTTTATCCCTTAATCCTAATCCTGTACTGTACACTAACGTATATTCGGGAGAGTGCGGTTGTTTTTTTTTTAATTGGGGTTGTTTAACCTCCTTCGCAACAGCTAAGGTCATATGACGGAGGGGACCTACGGCTTTACGTGGGATCCGAACCACGGGTCGCTACATAATCTGGTCGCGGAGGACGGTCTCCCATCCAACTACAACCCAGACCCAATGTCACTTAACTTCGCTGATCTCTGGGAAGCGATGTTACGACATCGGCCACGACGTAGCCCGGGAGTGCGTGTTAGAGTATGGTACCCGTCTTCCTGTACCTTGTTTTATTAACTATGCATTGATAGTTTTTTACTTTTTATATCATTTATTTTAGCCATGTTTGCTTTGATTACAGATTCACATATTATTTACTGATGTTTGCAATTCACTTGAAGCTGATTTATTAAATAGTACAATATAGTATTTTGGTTCCATTGGCTTTATACGTTGATAATTTTTTTTCCCCCACCCACTGCTTCTATTTTAACTTAAAGCTTTTTTTTTTCTCTTTTCCTTTATCTAGTGGTAAAAATTTTCCTTCTCGTATCCTTTTTGGTTAATTGTTTCCTATTTAAAAAAAAAAAAAAAAATGCATCCTTCCCTCATCCAGTTGTCTCATGGCAGGCCATGTATCCTTCGACCCTCCCGTACGATCAGGAAGTTTACTTTGACTACGACGAAAAGGTTAACCTTCTAACGGACACTACTCTCCATAACCTCAAACACATTGGGTAAATAGTCACTCTTTCGGTTCGTAAATAGTTTGCGATTTAAATGGCAGGGCTTTATTTTATTTACTTATTTTTTTAAGGAATCAAAACCGTGTTTTTTTTAGTTGCGATACAAACTGTGTTACGGTGACACTGGTTGCGTATTTATTGCATTGTTGATACCAGTTTTTTGGCTGATGGTTTGTTAATGTTGAAAGCTTAGTTTTGGTATTTGGCTTTGAAAGGGAATGTTTTAAGTGTGTCTAGCAAGTTATAATTTTTCAGAAAGTACGAAAAAAATGTAGGTGCGTGATTGTACAACCATTTTTCAAATACTTTTCTTTTTAGTGGAAAGGAACAAAATGACTGATCATGGGTAGCCTAATAAAAATAAAGAATAACCTTAGTGTTAATATATTTGATATAACATTCCATAATTGGATAAAGTCTTTAAACAATAAGATCAGTTTATGAAAAGAACTAGTTCGATTTATTTGATAATTTGTGTGAAAGTTTGTTTTAAATTCTGTATTTTAAATTATCATTGGTTGAAATGTTATTCGGAATAATTGTAAAAAAGGGAGAATTCGTAAAAAAAGGGAGAATTTAAGTGTTCTCGCGTTCCATGGTTCATTTAGCCTACTGGTTTTTATTTGCGATTATTTCAAAATGGGAGCCCAATTTTCCCTTATTTTAACCTGTTAAACGTCACTCTTTTCGCTTTTATACGCACCGATAGACGATACAACTCGTCGATAACGCTTAAGCGGTTGAATGTTTCGCAGTTAGCTTGCTTTTTTTTCTCTCCGTATGCTTACTTTTCGTATCGGCTTATGTTGGTAATTTAAATACCATCAAAATCTCCTTAATAAGCACTTGTCAGAATCTTTTTTTATTCTAAAAGGCTTTGAATGAGTTAATGGCCCTGGGCAATTGAACTCGAAAGACTCGTGCGTTTAGGTACAAATAATAACACCAAAAGAGAACCTGTATACGGTTTCGATCAGATTAGTCGTTTTCAGTACCTATTAGGCGTGTCTTTTTGGTTCAGTTATCCGTTTATTACTAACGTGTGTACCACTTTTGAAGAGAGAGAGAGCTCCTCTCCGAAAAAGGTAAGTTAACGTTTGTGGTCTGTTTTGCAGATTCGGCCTTTTTTTTTCTTTTCTGTTTTTTTTTATTTTTTCCCTGTACTTTCGTTTCAAAGATGGAAAGATAAGGGTAGTGTTAATTTATTTTTTTCTCCTTCATTTACAGCACAAAGCACTAAAGGTTCATTTTTGCCCTTAGTTTTCCCTTCATTTATTCCTATGAAAGGCCTTTGTACGCATTTTGGCCCACCAGGATTCTAAGACGCGTCTCGATTTTCTGCGATACCTATCATAATGTACAATCGGTTAAAAAGGTCCTGTATTGTGAACCTTAATATTTCGTAATTGTATTTGTTGGTGGTAAACACGGCGTTTCCCGATGCATATCTCTTTTTTAATCGACTGTATGTACAAGAAATTTGAGTGTAGATTACTTCCTTTCATATACAGTGTGTTCACAAAGTCCTGTTCCGGTTTTAAAATTTTATTACAATAAAACCAAAAGAGGTAGAATAATGCAACTTATTTGTATTTTGTTGCTTAACTAATGATTTTTTTCTTTATTTACAGGTTGTAATCCGAGTGTCAAGTTGCTATTGATAGAAGCTTGAACGAAAATGGCGACTACACAGGAAAAAGCTCAATGTGTAATCTAGTTTGCAGAGTCTAATTCAGTGACAACTGTTCAGCGGAATTACCGCAGTCAATATGGCAAGGATCCTCCCTCCAAACCCAGCATTAGGAGGTGTTTTTGCAAATTTTAGGAGACAGGAAGTGTGATTGACTCGGCAAGACTCGTCCAAGAGACGTTCCAACGCAGCCCAAGAAAGTCTCTTCGTTGTACTTCAAAACTGCGGCTACCAAGATCAACGGTACACAAAGTTGTACGCAAGAGATTGCATCTTTACGCGTATGAAGTGCAAACAGTCCAAGCTTTACAAACCAGATTACACATTGAGCTTTCTCCTGTGTAGTCACCATTTTCATTCAAGCTTCTATTAATAGCAACTTGACACTCGGATTACAACCCGTAAATCAAGGAAAAAACGTCATAAGTTAAGCAACAAAATGCAAAAAAATGCGTTATTCTATCCCTTTTGGTTTTGTTGTAATAAAATTTTAAAACCGGAACAAGACTTTCTGGACACCCTATACTACATATAAAAGGTACTTTTACAGTGCGTGCAATCATCAGGGCTACTTCTAAGACAATTTTAGTGGGTGGGTTAAAATATTTTTTTGTATTTGTATTTGATCACAAATAATACAAATCAAATATCAAATGTACATGTTGTATATATACTCGTATATGCTCTTGGTTTTATTTTAGTAGGTGGGTGAAAGCTTTCTGTAGGTGGGCGGGTGGGCAGTTGCCCACGTACAGAAAGATTTCGCCCACCAACTAAAATAAAACAAGAGCATATTCGAGTATGATTAATTGATTATGTATACATCAACATGTACACTTGATTTGATTTGTTATTTGTGATCAAATACAAATATGGAAAAAAAAAAATTTTAACCAACCCACTAAAATTGTCTTAGAAGTATCCCTGGCGGTCGTTAAGTAAAGGAATTAAGAAATCTTTCTTTTCCTTTAAGAAACACAAAAACAGGAAAACGCATTCGCACAATAGGAAATCTCCTTCTGAAAGCCACACTGAATATAAGAGTATACCACATTCACTGTTTTGTTCCATTTACTGCATTAGTAAAAAGATAAGCACTAATATATATATATAATATATATGATGAATAAAACCACGAAGGAAAGGAAACGCAGAATGGTGCTCAAGCGCTTTCGTCTAATGACATCCTCAGGATGTCATTAGACGAAAGCGCTTGAGCACCATTCTGTGATTACTTTCCTTCGTGGTTTTATTCATCATGAATATTTTTCACGTGTTACTTTCGTGAAATAATTTTCATATAAATATACACCTTTCAACCTTTCAAAGATTCCGCGCAATGATTTCTCATTTCACGAAGGTCAAGCTTGTCGCCCCTCCTCTCGAGTTGGCCTGGTGAAGTAGTGAGTTGATTTCTTGTACTCTCCACCTCACATAGCCAGGTACGCTTGGCTCATCGGGGATTGTTCTGAGCCAGGCATCTAATCTTCTTTTGAAGATGTCTACTGCAACACCATTCGTGTTCCTTAGGTCTTTGGGTAGCTGATTAAACAGTTTTGGTCCTCACACAACAAAACTATTTTTTTTCAGGGTTAAGGATGTTCCCTGTCTCGCCTTTAATTTGGGAACAGATACAGTCTTCCTTTTGTACTTTCACCGTTGTTTGGGGAGTTAGAGGGTTCAGAGTAAGATTAGGGACTAGTTTCTCCATTATTTTCCAAGTGTAAATAATGGTGTATCCATCTCTTCTCCTTTCAAGTGAACATAAGTTTAGTTCGCGTAACCTTTCACACTAATTTAGTTCTTTGCACCCATTGTTCTTGACTGTGAAGCTTCTCTGAATCCCTTGTAGCTGTCTAATGTCTTCTTTTTTATATCGGGATGTTAGGACCAAGCAGTATTCCAATTTGGGTATGGTAAGTGTTTTCAGTAGAAGAATCATTACATTCCTATCCCTTCGTTTAAAGGTTCTCAATATCTGCCCCGTTATTCTCTCTGCTCTGTTTACTGCTATCTTATTTTGTGTTTCAAATTTCACATAGTCATTACAACCCCTAAATCCTTTGCTCTAGTGTCTAGAATTTCTCTGAATTTCCTGTCCATTTTGGGTATAATATTCCATGGATTTTAGGTCTTCTCTTTTTCTGTACCGTAACGGCTAAAATTTATGTGTTAAACTTCATATTGTTGTCTTCCGTCCACTTATAGATTCTGTTCATGTCGGCTTGTAGAGATCCTACATGTTCTGGGTTTCTCATTTTTCTACTGATCTTTGTGTCATCGGCAAAGGATGTTACTGTTCTGTCTCTGGTAACGTCAGTTAGCATGATTATAAAGAGTAGTGGAGCTAATACTGTTCCTTGTGGTACTGAGCTGAGGACCTCTGATTCTGATGAACATACTCCTTGTACTGTAACGACATATATATATATATATATATATATTTTTTTTTTAATTGGGGTTGTTTAACCTCCTTCGCAACATCTAAGGTCATATGACGGAGGGGACCTACAGCTTTACGTGGGATCCGAACCACGGGTCGCTACATAATCTGGGTGCAGAGGACGGTCTCCCATCCAACTACTACCCAGACCCAATGTCGCTTAACTTCGCATATATATATATATATAATATATATATATATCCCCGCAAGGGGGTTCTAAGCTTGTGCTCGTTTGTACGTGCTTGTTCCTGGAGGTTTCACGTGCGCCCTCCCGGCCCTAGCACCCAGGATGATGGGGCTCGACCCTGCAGTCCTTGTCATCCTTGGTCTTTTTCCACTTCGACTGTCCCCTCCACCCTTTCTTTTTCCTCTGTCTTTCCTCTCCCTTTTTCTTTGTTTTTCCGCTGAGATATGCCCTTTTAAATAGAGGCGAATCGTTCTTCCTGAACTTAAAAAAAAAAAAAAAAATATATATATATATATATATATATATATATATATATATCCCCCTCCCCGCGGGCGGTCTTTCTGGGTGGATCGCCCGCGGGCTCCTGCCTCCATGTGGCGAGGGGGGTCAGCCGCGGCTGGGGGCCCTGCCGGGTCCCCGCCCGGTTGCGAAGTGGACTTTTAGCATACCCTGCTATCCTACAGCCCCCTCTTTCCTGTCTTCCCCTCTTTCCTGTCTTCCCCTCTTTACCCTCTTCCTTGCCCCCTCTGTTTTTTCTGCTTTTTCTGTTCACTTCGCGCGCCCGTGGGCTGCCGGCGCTGGTCGCTGGGGGTCTCGCTCCCATGGCCGGGCCGAACTAAGTTGGCTGGTAGCGTGCCCAGGCCTGGGACCCTGGGGGGCCTTGGTCTTTGCTGCCGGCGGGGGAGAACTTCGACGCTGCAAGGGCCCCTTTTGAAACGGGGGTACCTACATGGGACGAGGCACCCATCCCCCGCCGGCATGCGCTTGGTTCCCCTTGGGCCCCGGGTAATCGGTTCCCCGCGGCCCCGGCGCGAAACAACAATAAAAATTTTCTTTATGGAAACACTTACAAATCTAATGGACCTCGTTGACGACCGGCTTGTGCATCTGACCTCCCTCTGACTACCTCTTTGGACCTTGGGTCTGGTAAGGGCAGTCGGCAGCCCTCGCCCACCCCGTCTGCTCTTCTTGCCGACACCTCCTCTCCCTCTCTTCCCCAGGCTCGTGGCGCCGCTGCCCGACCCCGCCAGTGGCGGATGGACCTGCAGTGGACCCCCCGACCCCTGGATCCCCCCATATTCCACGTCCCGATAGGGACCCACCTGCTTTTTCGCCCTCAGGTGGGAAGCCCGCGGCCCGGTCGCCTCCCACTCCGGTCGGGCCTCATCGCCCCCGGCCACCTCGGCCCCTGGGGACGTGGGACCCGACGTCGCCGTCCGCCTTTCTCGTCTCCCCGTCCCCTCGAAGTACCGGTGGTGTTTGGCCCGACGTCTTCGCTCGGCCTTAGGACGGTGGACAAGTTCCTCGTCCTCCGCCCCTCCTCCTCCAAGCCCCTCCCCACTAACCATGAACGCCTCTTCGAGCGATCCATGGGGTGACGGGGACGGCTCGTTTGACCTTCGGCCCCAGAGGGATGGCTCTATTCTGATAAGGTCGCGTTCCTCTGTCGAACCTCCTCTCTGCTCGCTATCCCAATGTCCTGGGCTGCGGGATTACGGTGTCCCCCCCACCCCGCCTCAATCAGTGCCAGGGCACAATTACGCAGCTCGTCTTCTACCCATCCCGGTGGAAGACCTCCAGATTGACCTCGCCTCCCAGGGTGTTGTGAGGGTGTACCGCTTTCCCGACAGATCGCGGTCCCCAACCGCCCCTTCTCCCCCTTCTCCTCGCCTGCTCCTCACTTTCGACTCACTGGTGCCCCCGTTTCGGTATTCTGGGGCTTTGGTGAGAGACGAGCGTGCGAATTCTCAGTACGACCATACGTGCCAGATCCTACGCGCTGTTTTCAGTGCAATAGGTTTGGCCACGTGAGCAGCTCCTGCCGTCAGCCGGCCCCGTTGTGTGTCCGCTGCGGCGGCCCTCCCACCCCTTGCCCTGTACTGCTCCGCCTTCTGCACCAACTGCCATGGACCACACCCTGCTTCATCCCGCTCTTGCCCGTCCTTCCTCTTTGAAAGGGAGGTTCGGGCCCTCTGTTCATCAGAGTTTCTCAGCGCTCGGGAGGCGCGGGACCGGTTGCGTGGCTGCGAGGCCCGGCGTGGTGCCTCGTACGCCGAGGCTCTCCGTTCCCGGACCCCGTCCTCACCGGCGGTTCCAACGCGCCTCCACCCACCGTGTCCGCTACTCCCAGTCCATCCTCTGCCGCCCAGCGGACTCCTACCGCGGCTCCCCGTACTACCAGCGCGTCCCCACGTGCTCCCTCCACGAACGCCGATGCTTCGTCGGCAACCCCCCTGCCCCTTCTACGCCCTCTCCACCGGCGCCTTCGGCCACCCCCATTCCGGATCGTGACCCGCCGTCACCCATGCGGGCCGCACGACGGAGGGGTAGGGGCCGCAAGCGCCGCGCCAGTGGTGACCCCGAAATGTTCGAAGCCATAAGCCTCGCATCACCTTCCTCTCCCAAACACAAACGCCCCCTTCGCCCTACCGCCCCCGGTCTCCTCACCGTCCCCACTGCGCAACCATTATGCACGCTCCCCCCTGGGGTCCCCGACGGCCTCGTGGTGGGGGCTGAGATACACCCCTCTCCGGCCCGGTCGATGGACCCACTGGAGGGGGAACTCGCCCGCCTGGTCGGCGGGGTGGGACGTGCACGCCCCGCGCTTGACCCACCCCATCTCTCTTCTCGACCTGCCAATGCCTCTGGGTGAGGTATTATTTTCCACTCCCCCTCGTAGTCCTGCCTCCCCCGCACCTCGGTGAAGGGAGGGCATTCTGGATACCTCTCACATCCCCTTCTCTGCAATCGCTCTCCCCCGGACGTCCGGGAGACTCCTCTTCTGGAGGACTTGCCGGCGTCTGGTTCCACATCGCCCCTCGTCGGGGTGACCCTCGCCTTCGCCCTCGTTCGGCGTCCCTCGCTGAACTCTGGGCTTTCCGATTCCCTCTTTAATCTCCGGCCGCCCGATCGGCCCACCCACCCCATAACCATCCTTTACGCTGACCTTCCTACCCCTCCCTATACCTCGCTCCTACAGTGGAACATCCGCGGGCTCCTGGTAGGCCTCGAGAGTCTCTCCTCTCTCTGGCCTCCAGGTGTCCGGCGTGTTTCTGCCTTCAGGAGACGATTCTGGGATCCCGTTCCCTCCCTCGAGTGTCCGGTTACTGCGGGCTCCCTTCCCGCCTCTCGATGGGGCGGGGAGGGGGGGCGCCGCGGTCTTCGTGCACCGCTCCGTCCCTTTCCGCCCCCTCCCGCTCCGTACAGTCCTGCAAGCTGTGCCGTGCGCCTTTCCTTGGGGCGCCAGCTCACGGTCTGCTCTCTTTACCTCTCCCCTAACGTACACCCTCCACCCGATTCTCTCCGTGACTAATTCTTCAGCTTCCCCGCCCTTTCTGATTCTCGGGGATTTCAACAGTCGGGACCCGGCCTGGGGGGACGTTTGCTCCACTTTTCTCTCCGGGACCCTTCTCTCCCTTATGACGAGCTCGAGTTCACCTTTCTGAACGATGGCTCCCCAACCTGCCTTCACTCGGCCCACGACAGTTTCACCTGTATCGACCTTTCCCTGGTTTCCCTCGAAATCGTGACGGAGTTCACCTGGGAGGTCCTGCCGGATTCTTCCGGCAGTGACCATTTCCCAGTGTGTCTTACCCCGACCCGTCTCCTCCCCCCCACCTCTGTCCGCCCGCGCTGGCTGTTCGCCCGAGCAGACTGGGCCTCATACGCGAGGGGCACGGCGATCTCGCCATCAATTCCTGCCTTTCCCTCCGTCAGTGAGGCCCTCGCCTTCCTCGAGAGTAAGATCCTCTCGGCTGCCGCCAGTTGCATCCCCCGTACCTCTGGCTCCCCCAGGCCGCGAAGCGTCCCATGGTGGACCCCAGAGTGCTCCCATGCCGTTCAGGAGCGGCGCCGTGCCGGCCGCCGCTTCTACCGGACCCGCCAGCTGGAGCACAAGATAGAATTTCAGCGCCTGAAGGCAGTGGCCCGTCGGGTCCTGAAACTGGCCCGGCGTACCTCCTGGCGGAGTTACGTGTCCGGGATCTCCTCCTCGACTGCCCCCTCGACTGTTTGGCGCAAGGTGCGTAGCTTTGAGGGGACCCGTGTCCCCCCTCGACCCCCGGTGCTTCGGGTCGGGGACGACGAGTTCGTCTCCGATCCGGAGGCCGTCGCGAACGCACTCGCGGCGCACTTCGCAGCCATCTCCAGTTCCGATTCCCCCCATTCCCGCCGCGACCCACCGGATTTTCCACCTCATAGGGATGACCCCTATAATCACCTCTTCCGCATGACGGAGCTTCGGGAGGCCCTCCGCCCCCGACGCTCCTCCGCACCCGGCCCCGATAATATCCCCTATGACTTGTTACGGCACCTCCACCCCTCTGCTCTCAGCTTTGTACTGGACCTCTATAACCGGATTTGGTTGGAGGGTTCATTCCCGGACCGGTGGCGTGAGTCCATCGTCGTCCCCATCCCGAAGCCCGATAAAGACCCCTCACTCCCGTCGAACTATCGCCCCATTTCCCTGACATGCTGCGCCTGCAAGGTTATGGAGGCGATGGTCGCCTCGCGGCTGTCCCTTACTCTGGAGGCGAGTGACCAATACCCTGCTACCCAGGCTGGTTTCCGGCGCTTCCGGTCTACCACCGACCCCTCCTCCTCCTTAGCCACGACGTGCAGGAGGCTTTCTCCCGGCGTCACTTTGTACTCGCCGTCTTTTCGACCTCCAGAAGGCCTACGATACTACTCGGCGGAGCGCGGTCTTTGACTGCTTACGCTCCCTGGGTTTCGTAGGCTTTCTCCCCTCCTTTATTTATAACTTCTTGTCCGCCCGTTCTTTCCGCGTCCGCATCGGTTCTACCCTCTCTGACCGCTTTCCGTTGGAGGAGGGTGTCCCTCAGGGTAGTGTCCTTAGCGTCCTGTGTTTCTCACTAGTGATGAACACAGTCGCTACGGTCCTGCCTACTTCCGTTCGTAGCTCCCTCTATGCCGATGACCTGGCTATCTATTGCTCTGGCCGCCTCCCGTCTTTGGCTGAACGTTGACTCCAGCTAGCCATCAACGCGGTGGTTCGCTGGGCGTCCTCGGTTGGCTATGCTTTCTCACCCTCTAAGTCTTCCAGTATGCTTTTCCGTCCTCGGCGCCTCCGTCTGTCGCATACCTTCGCCCTTACCCTTGCCGGCACTCCTCTTCCCCTCGTCCCATCCGTTCGATTCCTGGGTATGACCCTCGACGAATTTTTCGGTTGGGTTCCACACCTTAGGCGGTTGCGGCAATCATCTCGCCGCACCCTCTCCCTTTTGAGTCACCTGTCCCACATGACCTGGGGGGCGGACAGGCGTACTCTGCTGCGCCTGTACACCTCCCTGGTGCAATCCCGCATCGACTACGGCTGTGTGGTCTACAGCTCCGCCTCCTCTCCGGCACTCCGTATGCTGGATCCTCTTCTCCACCGTGGCCTTCGCCTGGCGTCGGGTGCCTTCCGCTCGTCCCCTGTCGCTAGTCTTCAGGTGGACTGCGGACACCCCCCCCTGCCCCTTCGCCGGGGCCTTCTCATGGCGAAGTGTTACCTTCGCATCTGCCGCCTCCCGAGGTCCCTACTCTTCTCCGCGATCTCCCAGGCGCTACCCCGGCCTGACACGTGGCATTTCGTTGCCTCCCTGGCCGACATCTTTTCGTCCCTGGGGATCCCCCCACCCTCTATTCTGCCGTTCTCCTTCGACCTGTCGCCCCCCTGGCTGACCACCCCTATCTGCCGCTGCCAGGCGCTCCGTGGCCTGCGTAAGGAGTCTCCTACCGTCCTCCGGTCTTCTTTTCTGGCCCATCTTCCCCTACACTCGGACGATGTTCCCGTCTACACCGACGGCTCGCGCTCCCCTGCAGGTGTCGCGGCCGCCGTCTTCTCTCCGTCGCTGTCACCTACCTCCCGGGGTATCCCCCTGCCGGTTCAGGCCTCCATCTTTTCCGCGGAGCTCTTTGCCCTTCTGGAAGCCCTCCGTCTGGTATCGGGTTTTTCGCGGTCTTCCTGTACCATCTTTTCGGACTCGCTGAGCGCCCTTCAAGCGCTCGAGCGCTATGATTCCCCGGACCCCCTCGTACGCATTATTCAACAGGAGTACCATGTCCTGCACACCGTTCACCGGATCCGGGTCACCTTCTGCTGGGTTCCTGCCCATGTCGGTGTTTCCGATAATGAGGCGGCTGACCGCACAGCCCGGTCCGCCGCCTCGATGCCTCCCCTCCCCCGCCCGCTCCCCTTCTCTGACTATGTGCAGGTCTTTCGGTCCCTCTACGACCGCATATGGCAGCAGTCCTGGGACGATGCCACCGGAAATAAACTCTGGTCCATCCGACCCGCCTGTCATATTGGGCGTCCTCTTTCCACCCCTCCCGACACAAAGAGGTCGTCCTTGCGCGGCTTCGCATCGGCCATACGCGCCTCACGCACGGCTATCTTATGTCCCGGCAGGAGGCTCCTCGTTGCGCCTCCTGCCGGTCGCCCCTCACCGTCTTTCACATCCTTGTGGAATGCCCCCCCCCCTGTCGTCAGTACGTCGTCGCGCCTTCCCGTTCCTCTCTGATTTCCCCCTCCCCGATCGTTTACGTCTTATGCTCGCTGAGAGCCCTCTCTTCTCGCTTGACCGTCTTTTCCTTTTCCTCCCCCAATCTCGCCTCCTCTCTGAGCTTTAGGTGACTTCTCACCCGTCGTCCGCGGTCCTCCCACTTCTAGTGCCTTTCCCCCGTCTCCGTTTCTCTCTCTCATATTCTGCTTCGCCATGATATCCGCTAGCGTATAGCGGGAAATGGCGGTAAACGCCCCAATACAAAAAAAAATATATATACACACACACACGCATATCTTGTATATGTTTGTGCGTTGGTCTCTTCGCACGGAGGTCAGGCCGGTGGCTCCCTCCCGCTAGATCTGGCCTGATGTAGGAGAGATTTGCTGTCTTGAACTCCATCTCTCATAGCCAGGCACACTCGGCTCATCCGGGACCGACCCGAGCCTGGCGTCCATTCTTCTTTTGAAGACCTCTACTTCGGCATCAGGTGTTTTTTATTTCTTTGGGTAGCTGGTTAAATAGCCTTGGACCTCTGGCAACCAAGCTATTTTCCTTAAGAGTTGGGGATGCTTGTCTGACCTTTAGTTTGGGAACACTACACATTCTAATATATGTATATATGCGGCAACTCGGAATGGTCCCCTGAGAAACTGGTTACACACAGACCGTGCATGAAACAAGGAACTCTACCGTTTACCATTACTTCTTGGACTATAGTAGATTTAATTATCCCAAAAGAGTTCCTCGTTCCATGCACGGTCTGTGTGTAATAAATATATTATATATATATATATATGTGTGTGGAAGGAATAATTGTTTGAATCGCCACATTAATCAATACCTTAGGGTTATTTCTAGTTAGCATTTTTATTGAAGGTTTGAAAATATTTAAAAAAAAAATTTAATTTTATCCAGTTAAAAAGTGTAAATGCGAAGTATTTTGAATTTATGGCTGTGCTCGTTAATAAGAGAATATTTTTAATTCAAATAAATAGAAATCGCATTTTCACTCCGAAGGGACTTCGAATCCTGGGCTATTGCAATGTGGTAATTCACGTTATGTATGTAAACCATTTCGGTCTTCCCTAAAAAAATGTGGTTGGCACTGATTTTGCATAATATTTGCTTTCTTTACGTCACTTGTACTACAAATGAGGCGGACCCCATGTGGTACCTTCCTCGAGTAGTTAATTTGCCCGCTCCGCTCCTTTGCCTTGCTTGGTGACACTGAGACCAAAGAAACGAAGTTTCATATTCACGAGTTTGTATTGTGCCGATGTAGATTGAATGATGGAGTAAGACGCGTCCTTCAAGTGTCAGCTGGAGGGCTAAATATTTTACTCGTTAACTTTTGTATGGTTTGTTGGATGTTAATAATTGGTGAGGAGGGCCACACTGGCACAGCGCTCGGGCCAACTGATAACGATCCATTGCGCTAACTCTCGAATTATTATTATTTGTCAGTACCACAGGGAGTCTAACCCTCGACCTTAAGCGTCGTCACTTCGATTATAGGGAAACTGCGTTACCCACTGAGCTATGGGCGGTAACTTGTTGGATGTCAGTTGAACACTTAAATGATTGTGGTTATGAAGTGTTGAGTGAATGTTTACAAGATTGTATCCGTCATGAGAATTTGGGTATAGAAGGTCCAGTGGGCACTAGTCAACCTCAAGGTTGTTTTTTTTTTTTTTTTTTTTTTGGAATAAGAGGTAGAAATATATTTTATTTTAATTACGACAATCGGTACGAAAGTAATGCTGCTTATTTTTCAGATTTATTTATTTATTTATTTATTATTTGCCACTTATGTATGCATATTCCCTGTTATTTTCATTGTAATTATATTTAGTGAGAAATAAAATGGAGGCATTACCGCCCCTCGTATTTTGTATTTGGCTGGGGTTTAAAATTTTATACGGTCGGATCTATGTACTGTAGTTTGTATACCCGAATATTTTAGTTCCATCAATGTTGTTATTAATGTGTACATAATGTATTGTTATACACTAGGTTAATACGTACACATTATTACCGCGTTTATTGCGGTACCATGTATAGTATAGATAGCAGTAGTAGTATGGCACGCACAGACAATCCTATGGAAGTCGAGTGGCCTCGTACTGGTGCATATTGTCTAAAGTAGATTTTGTAAAAACTTAATTGATGCCCAGAATTTAATATTGCATCTGTTATTAAGTTAATATAAGACAAAAGTTTTATTTTTATCGGAACAACCACCATTTCTACAGTAGATTTAGTAGTTGTACAATCAATGAGAATGAATTTAGAAGGAAAAATTTGTACGTAATATTTGCCACTGTTCGTGACCTTATAATTTCGGCTGATATTTTTATAAAAGGGCGTATTCGCAGATCGATTTACGTAGGTAGCGTGATTCCATTGAAAAGGCTGATAGGAATTTGCTGTACTCCATATAAAAACGATTCTTCGCCATTTCAATCACGCGCGTCCAGTCAGTCACTTCATCGAAGATTGGAAGATGTTCAGAATTTTTAAAATTCAAGTTTGCAGTAAAATATTTATTGGCAAAACTACGCTATTCGCTAAGATGTGCTTTTTTTTAAAAATCGAAAAAGTTAATTTGGGGACTGATTAGTCATTTTGACTATTAGATACGTCTTTTTTACTCACGACTATTCACATTTAAACACGCAAATCGCAAATTTTGTGTGTGTGTGTGTGTGTGTGTGTGTGTACAGGGTGGGCCAAAAGTCAGGAAATGTAGGAACTATGTTTTTCAATGCAAATATACATATATATTTGCATTGAAAAGCATAGTTCCTACGTTTCCTGACTTTTGACCCTCCCTGTGTATATATTTAATAATTAAGTTCTTTTCCCCAACTGAGTGAAGGTAAGTAGTAATTAATTTTCTAAATTATAGTCATTGTCCTCCACTTGGACGCTGAAAATAGTTGCCGATTTTCTAATTTTGATTAATTTAAATGGGTTTTTTTTTTTCCAATTGTTTTCTCAGGTTTGATTTAATTACAAAATTAGATGAAATTATTTAAAATTTTATTATTTTTTCTATAATTAGTGAAGTTTAACTTCATGTGTGTGTATATATATATATATACTCGGTATGCGGTTATCATTTGAAAAACGATATAATAAAAAATAATAGTATTTAATTATTGAAAGTTTATATATAGATTTTTTTTTTCATAATCAACTTTTCCTCGTACATAATATTAAATAAATATTGGGAGGAGCTCTCCGTGAAACCCGTCTTGTAGAAAGTTTTCAGTCGTTACAAATGGATAACCTCTTCAACCGTAAGAAAAACAAAAAAAAAAATGACAGAATCAGCCTCTTCCTCTTCCGAGTCTCTAAGGTTGTATTGGTAAGACCAGCAATTAGTTCTGGTACGTTGAAGTGGCGGAATATTAAGTATCAAAGGTCTTTGAGTCATTAATACGAGTTTTTAACCCCTTCGCTCGTTTGAACTGCTTAAAAGTTAAAAGGCATCCCTAAAAATTTTAACTTTGAATTTAATATCGATTTCGTTTAAATCGTAATTAGTATTGCTTCTTTTTAAATGAACTAGGTTAGGTTAGGTTAGGTTAGTACTACATCAGAACGATCGCTGTAAGTAGATTCTATTAAGAAGTTTGTTTAATTGCGTGAATATTTAGAACTTTATATAACGCTGCTCGCTTTCATTAAAGAAACCTTCATTTGAAGGTGATAGAAAGAATTTTCTTCGTCTCTTAAAATATCTTGCTTACGTTTGAAAGTCTTTTCTTACGGGTAAAATTGTATGAAATATTAATAATATACATTTTACATTTACGTTGGGAGCGAACATTCTCTCAAAAAAAAATAAACAAATTCCCTCGGTCATATTGTTCGTTAGCCGTGACCATCTTCGTCACAGATGCGCGAGTTTTATATTAGTTCGAACGTGTTGGATCGTGAAAAGACGCCCTTTTTCCATCTCAGTAAATATCTTAATTTATTTTATAAATTAATACGATGACTGACTCGTGCTGCTGTAAATAAACTCTCGAAATATGCGAAACTCACAAAATTTTCCGATGGCACAGGACCAGCTAGCTTGAAAATGTACTGGCCCGTAAAGAAAACTACTGGCCCACTCTGCTCACAATGTAAATGCAAAAAAATTAATGTTATAGGGGAGTAAATTACTGATCCGATGTGAAAACAACTGGCCTCGGGTCAGCGGAAATTTCGCACCCTGGCTTTTTTTTACACACTTTAAATATTGATCACTCGTTTTTCTCTTTAAAACAAACTCTCTATATTAATTCTTAGTTTCGTAATTGATTGAATTCGAACTCTCTCCAATCTTCCAAAGTGTTCACATTGCATTTATACCAATGTTGGTGGTATTAACTCGTTTGCTGCGCAACCCATAATATCACGGATTCTCGCTTCTGACCATTTCTGCGCAGCCCCCGTATATACAGGGTTTAAACTTCAAACCGAGATCTCTTTGCGTAGCCCGTGTTTTTGGTTCGACTCGTAAGTGGGCGCCCGCTCAGTTAACGGATCAAGTTCACTACTAATTCAGTAGCTGGTATTTGTAATTGTATACTACGCTTTGGTGAAGGTATAATAGGCTAATTCACTGGTAAAAACAATGGTTACTAATATTGCGCTGTACATTACTGTTAATCGTTAAACATTGTTAACTATAGTCATGGTTACAAACGATTACTACTATCGGTATTGTTGTATTTAGTTCGAGTATTATGTTTAGAAATTTTGACAAACCTACGTTATTTATCTTTTGTTATTCGGGGACAAATTTGCATCAAAGTTAAATAATACACAGTATATTTATGGAATTTCATGCATGAACACGCACTGATATTTTCACCAGGATTCGAACCCGGGGGCATTTTGAGTAAAAGGCCCGGGCACTAGCACTATGCTATGACACCTAACGCAACCTAGTGTATATTTCAACACTCGAGGTTGCTAGCCCGCCCCCCCGGCATTGCACTCGAGACAATGGCAACATTTAAGTCATACCTATCTGGTATAACACTAGGGTGCCAAAGATGGAATTTCAAGCATGATTACGCTCGCATTATGCAAAAACCATATATAATAATGCCTGAAATTATATCTATGATAACCCAGTGTTATACCAGATAGATTTGAATTGAATATTGACATTAGGTTGATTGCAAGGGAGCTAGCACCTAAAACACGTGGTCGCAAAAGCGTTGTATTTCCTCGAGTGTTGAAATATACACCAGGTTGTGGTACCTTTTACCTTATTGCAGGGTAGTGGTATCGTTATGGCCTTCTAGTCAAAAAATCCCAAGCTCGAATCTTGGTGGGGCTGTTTTGTAGTGATATATATATATATATATATATATATATATATATTATAAAAAAATCGGGATCACCTGTCAGGGCCCCCAGCCTCCTTCTTTAGTTAGCCTTATAAGCTAACTAACGAAAATATTACGACCTAACCAATCATTAGGTTAGGTCAACTGTACGCCCTTGACGATTGGTTAGGTTAGGTCGTGATATTTTCGTTAGTTAGCCTTATAAAGCTAACTAAAGAAGGCTGGGGGCCCTGATCTTCAGGTGATCGAAAAATTGCCATTGTAATTCAGTTGTTGTTTGTTAGGCTACGTCTTTAATTTAATTATAAATTAATGTACTGCAATTGTGTAGAAGACTTGATATAGTCGTTTTTAAGTTAACACTACCCTTTTCAATTCCTGTGATCACTTTCTCTCGCTGACCTTAAATTTGTGCGTTGCCTGGTGCTTTGTCGTGTTATGGGGGGACGTTGTCTTTGACCCGGTACCCTGGTTTCGTTTGACCCGTTTTTCCGGTTTTGTGGTGAATCATTTCGACCCATTAGAGAGAAGGAAGCCTCGAACCAGGTGGTCAAACTAGTCTTACTCAAAACCTATTGCCGGATGACACGAAAGGACCCATTCAATTGGGGTGAGTTTTGAGTTTGTTTTAATTGAATAAGGTAAGCTTTCTAGTTGAACTGTAGTTTGTTTGATAGGTGTTAACTAGCATCAGTCGGTATTAGTTAGGTTAGTTTTATATAAGGAGGCGTCGCACGAAGTCGTAACTAATTTTATAAATTAAAAAAATTGGGGTCAGAAAATAATTTTGCAATTTAAATTTTCTTTTTCTTTTTTACTTCCCTTGTCCGGTTAATAGTTAAATATTTAATAAATTATTTTTCCATTTTCCATTTTTTATTCATATAATTCTTCAAAGAAAAAGTCTTGCTCCATTGATATTGGAAATATACATCTACGAGTATATTTCGGTACTTTGTGAAACCGTCGTCACATTTGAGTACCATCGAAATTCTTGCTCCTAGTCCAAAAACATTTTGCAGTTTCACATTTTTTAGTTGTTTTGGTAAAAAGAGGAAGGAAACGTTGAAAGAAAGACTTTTTAACGGGTTTCAAAGAAAGTTTGCGCGTAATAATTGTTAAAAAAAAAGGGGTAAAATTGTTTTCAGAACGTTTTTGAAGGCGGAAGTAAAAATTCTTTTGTCCCTCTCCGTAATCAAATTAACCATTCAATTGTTCTCTTCAGTAACTTCACTTGTTCAAATACTATCAGGAAAGCTTAGTCCTAATAATTAGTTACATTATTTGAGCTTTTATTGAGAATATCTGTCTTTTTTTCCTCCCTCTTGAGTTGCGTCATGTTTTAGTAGAATTTAGGGCTCTGGTAACATAAATGACAATGACGCTGCTTTTTTTTATCTTTATCCCAGAGATCATTTATATTCTAGATGTAGTCGCATTCTTTAGCAAATTATTATTATTCGGAGTAACATTTCTGACCAAATGCTTGAAGCATTTAGAAGGTAAATATTTGACGTGGAATCTCTACTTGTGTACACGCAATAAATGAATTTTAATCTACTTTTTAATTTTTAATAATACGAGTCGTTGGTTTACTCGAAAGGTTGTTCTATTCAAGAATTGAACAGTCTTTGTTTCATTTTAACTCAATCATGTTGACGGGGAATAGTGTGTGTGTGTGGTTTAGGATATCAGTCCCGCTGCATGTTGATACGACGAGTTTGGGATGATTTTGTTAAGTATAGTGATAGATAAGTGGATAGACACAGACACACGGATAGATAGATAGATAGATAGATAGATAGATAGTTAGGTTGGTAGGTCTATCTATTGCTAAACATAAATATTACAGTAATTTAAACGTAGAACGTACAAATGGCAATTGGACTGTTGATATTTATTTTTTATTCAGTCGTGACCCTTAAGCTTTATTGAGAGCTCTCCAAATGATTAAAAGACATTTAAGACATTTTTACTTCATTGATTAAGTAAAATAGATTAAGTAAAATATCGTATAGAAATATCACGAGTAAAATATATTAATTAACTTGAATGCACAAATTAACTTTGTTGTATACGAGAAATTAATTAATAGTATTATTATAAATAACCTTTGGTTAGCTTCTGCCCGAATTGTTCATTCTGACGAAGGTCAAGCTTTTCACTCCACCTTAGACCTACAATTTAACGTGGAATCCGAACCACGCCCCATCAGCAGCCCAGCGTCTTAACCACTAGGCCACCTAGAGTACCCATTTATCTACCAACCACTTTCTTTATTGTGTGGAAGGATGAACAGCTGAGTTGCTGCGCGCCGGGTTTCGAACCCGGGGCCGATGGATTCGTAGTCAGCGACGCTAACCACTACACCACCGAGGCGCATGTTGTAAATTATAAAGAAATTGTAAAAATAGATTAAAATTAATTAATTAATTTAGATAGACACGAATAAAGTTAGTGTCCAATACGGGAAATGAATTTCGTAATACAAATACATATTTAATCTTAAGTCGTTATTATATACGAGTCTCGTAGCCAAACTTCCCAAACGTGGGGGGGGGGGGGGGGGGTTCGAAATTGTAGGAAGGCGGACCTTTTGATGCAATGACCTAGTGACTGCAGAGGGGGTTTAGAGTAGTATGTGAAGGTTTAAAAAAATTGTAAAAAATGCGTGTTATATTATAATATCACATCATAAGTTCTAACTATGGTTACAAAAATTAACTTTTTCTATCAAGGGGGGGTTCGTTCGCCCTCCCCCCCCCCCTCCCTGGCTACGGGCCTGATATATACTTTTTTACTTTAAGCGAGTTACTTTTTGATATCTATATATATATATATACACGTGTGTGTATATATATATATATAACGAAAAAATTGCGATTTAAATATAAGGATTGAGACAAGTAATATAGTTTGTACACTTAATTTTAAATAACATTAATGCAAAGAATTATCAGTATTCCCTTATTAACAAATTTCAACTTTTTTATTGCACTTAAGTTAATATTTTTAATATCACTGCTTAAATCATTATTATTAAGTTTGTTGTTATATCCTAAGGTAAAATACACACAGTACGGAAACAAATTAATCAAACTTTTAAAATACTCTGTAACTATAGTCAAATTATTTTTTCTTTTTAGCATAAAGGAGACATGAAGAACATAGTTTTATCAAAAGCACAAACTTCAATAGGAAAATAAATTTTGGCAATAACAATTACACACACACACACACACACACACACACACACACACACACACACACACACACACTTGTACCTGTAGTGAAGCTTATTGAAGATAAGTTTTGTGAGGTTACTGATATTTTATCAATCTAAATTTAAGTATTTCCAAAGGTTTAATTCCATCACTGGTAAAAATTGTATAATATAAGGTCGGTGAATCCTACACAATGAACAAATTCTCGAGTAGTCTCTTCATTACCCTATGAAATCAGTACTGTCGCTTTAAAACTACGTTACTGTTGATTCTACCATGGACAAGATTTCTTTTTTTAATATTGCCCTCCACAGTGCGGAGGTTTAACTGTGGTTTTAACATTTACTTTATTTAAAAAAATTATTCCTATACTGTCGAATCCACGGGGCAAAAACTTACATTTTTCCTACTAATGTAGGTACTAAACATTTTATTCGATAAAACGGCCATCATTAATATGCAGGTTTATTACTCTTATTTTAGCTCTAATACCGCTGAAATTAATCAAAAATTTCTTTTACTGTAATTGTTGAAAGAAGTCAAATACGGTTATTTTAAGTTATATACAAGGTGGCGCAAAAGTCGCGCATCATAGGAATTTTCAGTGTTGACTATATTATTTTTTTCTTTTAGGTAGGTTGTTCCTGGTATTCCATACATTAAAACCAAGCTCACCCTCTCTTCTATCGTTAATTTCGCAGCCATTCCCAACCTAAAAGAAAAAAGTCAGCACTAAAAATTTCTATGACGCGCGACTTTTGCGCCACCCTGTATATAGTGCAAGTTCCTCCTACATTTTCGTCGGTGGTCGTTCAAGTTATATTAGTTCCTACACGTTATATCTTTTGTTTTTCCTAAATTTTAATCACTTAGGCTTACATTAAAGTAGGTAGAAGGTTCTATTAAAAAGTTTAAAGAATGCTTTCTTCTATCCTATACAACAATTTTGTTTTCGAATTTCACCCGCGGTTGGATTTTAATTAAAAAAAACTACATCAAATTACCACTACTTCTACATCCTACCTTAGGATTTTACACACATTAGGTTACCCAACGTAAATTGAACCCCCAAAAACATCTTCAACAAAGTATCACAGTAGCTATTTTGCGTGTGGGAGGAAAGGGATGCAAAAGATAGCGCTGAATAGGAGCGAACGTAACTCTCATATATATATATATATATACATACACAGTGTGTGTGTATATATATATATATATATATATATATATATATATATATATATATATATATACAGGGTGGGCCGTAAGTTTCCATACATAGGAAAAATTAAACGTTTGTTTCTGTTTCAGATACCCTAAGAATATGCGTTTGACGAAAGAGCAACGAATTGAAATCATACTGATGGCTGGGTCGGGAAGCAGTCGCATGGTTGCAATGAACTTTAACAGACAACATGGAACGAACATCACACACGACACTGTGGCAAAACTTATTAACAAGTTTCAGAAAACTGGAAATGTTGCAGATCAACCGCGAAGTGGTCCAAGACGTACAGCCACCGATGAAGACACAACAGCTACGATACTTACAGCGCTTACACGGAGTCCCAGAAAAAGTACAAGACGGTTGTCTGCAGAAAGTGGTGTCAGCAGATCGAGTATCAGGCGCATTTTGAAAGCAAACAAATGGCATCCATACAAATTGCATATGGCACAGCATTTGAGTGAAGACGACCCGGATAGACGGATGGAATTCTGTGAATGGGCATTAACCAAAGTGAACGAGGATGCAAACTTTTCAACTAAGATCTTGTTTACTGATGAAGCAAATTTTTACGTCAATGGAGAGGTTAATCGGCAAAACATACGTTATTGGAGTAATGCTAACCCTAACTGGCTGAGTCCGACGAAGATGCAAGGTGCCGGTAAAGTGATGGTGTGGGCCGGGATATGGGGTGAGAGAATTATTGGACCAATTTTTGTCAGTGGAAATCTTAATGCCGAAAGGTATCTTAACATGTTGCAAGAAGAGATTTTCCCATCCCTGCTAAACGAGGAAGGTAACTTCCCAGTTTACTTCCAGCAAGATGGAGCTCCACCTCATTATGGTCTTCACGTGCGTCGGTATTTGGATCAGCAGCAGTTTCCGGATGCTTGGATTGGTCGGCGTGGTCCTGTGGAGTGGCCTCCCAGATCCCCAGATCTCACCCACCTTGATTTCTATCTTTGGGGGCACTTGAAGGCCATGGTGTATCAGGAAAAGATACGAGACATAAATCATCTAAAGGAACGTATCACCAACGCCATTACAAGCATAACGTCAACTGTGCTAATGCGTGTTCATCAACAGTGGGGAACACGTATTGAAATGTGTTTTCAAAACAATGGCAACCATGTAGAGCATATTATATAAATAAAAATGGTTGTCCATAAAAAAATGTTTATTTTTCCTATGTATGGAAACTTACGGCCCACCCTGTATATATATATATATATATATATATTTTTTTATTTTTTTTTTTAGTTCGGGAAGAACCGATTCGCCTCTATTTAAAGGGCATATCTCAGCGGAAAAACAAAGAAAAAGTGAGAGGAAAGACAGAGGAAAAAGAAAGGGTGGAGGGGACAGTCGAAGTGGAAAAAGACCAAGGACTGCAGGGTCGAGCCCCATCATCCTTGGGTGCTAGGGCCGGGAGGGCGCACGTGAAACCTCCAGGAACAAGCACGTACAAACGAGCACAAAGAGCACTCAAGAGCACGAGCTTAGAACCCCCTTGCGGGGATATATATATATATACATATATATATATACATATATATATATATATATATATATAATATATATATATATATATATATATACATACATTCATTATTGATTCACTTGAAAGTAATGAAAAACTATGATGTACTATACACAGACTTTGCTAAAGCGTTCGACAAGTGTGACCATGGAATCATAATACATAAACTGAAATATATGGGAATAACAGGAAAAGTAGGGAAATGGATATATAATTTCCTTAGTGAGCGGAGGCAAGTCGTTACAGTACAAGGAGTATCTTCATCAGAATCAGAGGTCCTCAGCTCAGTACCACAACGAACGGTATTAGCTCCACTACTCTTCATAATCATGCTAACTGACGTAGATGAGGACGTTACCAGAGACAGCACAGTAACATCCTTTGCAGATGACACAAAGATCAGTAGAAAAATACGAAAACCAGAAGACATAGGATCTCTACAAACCGACATAAACAAAATTTACAAGTGGACGGAAGACAACAATATGAAGTTTAACACCGAGAAATTTCAGCTATTACGGTACGGAAAGAGAGAAGACCTAAAGTCCATGGAATATTATACCCCAAATGGACAGGAAGTCCAGAGAAATTCCAGAGCAAAAGATTTAGGGGTTGTAATGACAGATGATGCGAAATTTGAAACACAAAATAAGATAGCAGTAAACAGAGCAAAGAGAATAACGGGTCAGATATTGAGAACTTTTAAACGAAGGGATAGGAATGTAATGATCCCTCTACTGAAAACCCTGATAATACCCAAACTGGAATACTGCTCGGTCCTAACATCCCCATATAAAAAATAAGACATTAGACAGCTGGAGGGGATTCAAAGAAGTTTCACAGCCAAGATCAATGGGTGCAAAGAACTAAATTACTGGGCAAGGTTACGAGAACTAGACCTACAGTATATTCACTGGAAAGGAGAAGAGAGAGATACACCATTATTTAACTTGGAAAATAATGGAGAAACTAGTCCCTAATCTTACTCTGAATCCCATAACTCCCCAAACAACGGTGGAAAGTAGAAGCGGTAGACTGTGTCGTATTCCCAAATTGAAGGCGAGACAGGGAACATCCTTAACCCTGAAAGAAAATAGTTTTGTAGTGAGAGGACCAAAACTATTTAATCAGTCGCCCAAAGACCTAAGAAACACGAAGGGAGTTGCAGTGGAAATCTTCAAAAGAAGACGACGCCTGGCTCAGAACAATCCCCGATGAGCCGGGCGTACCTGGCTATGTGAGGTGGAGAGCGCAAGAATCCAACTCACTACTTCACCAGGCCAACTCGAGAGGAGGGGCGACACGCTTGACCTTCGCGAAATGAGAAATCATCACGTGGAACCTTTGTAAGGTTGTAAGGTAAGGTTATATACTGTGTATATATATATATATATATATATATAATAAACAGTATCGTATCATAATTTCGAACAAGAATTGAACCATATTTTAAGAGTCGCAGTCGCCAGTAAAAGCAAATATGGAGGGTAGGAGGTTTTTAAGGATTTTATACATACAAATAATTTGTTAATAATAAATAAATTATGTTGACATCACTGCAGTGTATGCGATACTTTTCAAAGCAACTATACAAGGCCAGGAAAGCCCTAAGCCAGGGGTGGCGAACCTTTTTACAGTCGCGTGCAAAAAAAATCCGCGTGCCCACCGAAGTTTATATATATATTACGCCACATTATAAGCATTAAGTCTGTTATTTTATACTTATTTTTTGGATAACAATTTCTATGCTTAGGCGTGCCAGGCAAATTTGATCGAGTGCCCAAATGGGCCCCAGTCAGCGCCATGTCAGTAAGGATGAAATACAGCAATGAAGAAAAAGTGTGTCTTGTATCGTGGGCTATTTCTTATAATAATTGCGAAGAAAGTTTTTGTTCATTTCAAGAAAAATATAATAAACCACCACCAAATGCGATCATTCTTCGATACTGGAAGCTCAAACCTTTGGAAACGGGGAGCCTGCTAAAAGATCGTCCGAGAAGCCAGTTTTCGAGTTGATATCCAACAACTTCAATGAGAAAAGTCGCGGAGGAATTGGGTATTTCCAAATTTTCAGTAGCAGAAATATTGAAATCACGGGGGTACCACGATTACAAACCCATTCACTCTCAGTTCATATACGACGATTTCTGGTAGAAAATAAAACAACAGTGAGCTTGTAGTGTGAAAATGTACGATGCTTTCTCAAAATTAACAGCAGCGAATTGTCAATTCAACTGTTACTGTACGCACCCAAAGCACAGGCACTATTTTAAGAACAGTCATTTCCTGTTAAAATAACAATGAGCCTATCGACACTAAAATTAACAATAATAATTTGGTGAGTTAGCGGTTACTATGAATTAGTGATGCACCGGAGCTCCGGCTCCGGCCGAGCGGGAGTTCCGGCCATTTTAGAAAACCTCCTACTCCGGCTGGAGGTCTGCCAAGTACACCAAACTCAATTCTGACAACTTTTAGTTTTAATTCTATAAAACCTCATTTCTGCACCTCCGAATATTTCAGTTGTCAGATGACTGTAATAATAATTTGGTTCATGACTGATCAGTGATTGTATTAATAATTGATTTGATATAGGCTTCTTTACTCAGCATTCGGCAAGACATCATCAGTTTCATAACCTGAGTATATTCTGTTCAATAGGAATTTTTAGAGAAATTAGCACACACAAAGCATAGAAAGTCTACTTTTATAAAGTTTAAGTTATTAAAGACTTAATAATTTAAAATAGCAGGACTATAATATATAAACCCTAAATAGATGAGACGATGGATCACACACACACACACACACACACACACACACACAAATACTGAAATAAATCAATTGGCCGGAACCTCCGGCCGAAGGAAAAAACACTAAGAAGCCAGAGGTTCCGGCCAAAATCTGCCTCCGGTGCATCACTACTATGAATATGCTGGTTACAGTAATTCTTTAAGCCATATGTTTTTAGTGTCAAAATAACAGTGGAACCCGTGATTTGAAAATTTATTTTTTTCTTTTAAATTAACAGTTTTAGTTTATAATCGCTGTTTGAACAAATTTTATATAATGTTAGAATAGGTCGAGGCTGCATCATGAAATTTTAAAATGATTTAGCAGGATAAAGTTATATTACTTTTAAAGTAACATCATTATTAAACTGATAAAAAAAATTAATTATTAGAACGGAAGCAAAATCTAGTTCATATAAATATTCTCTGCAGTTGTATTTCAAAATGTATTAATTACTGTTTTCAAAAGGGGGAAAACTTAAAAATGACGTCCACTTTCTAGTGTATGTTCAGTAAAAGGAGCTATAAGTGATTGCTTTAAAATTATTATCCACTAGATATCAAATTGCATCGGTAAATGTATGTATGTTCAGCTAAATTGATCGTAAAATATGGTGTACCGCGGGGCTCAGTCTTAGGTCCACTGTTATTTATATCGTATATATGTGATTGTCCGCGCTCTTCCTATACTGGTCAAAAAAAGAAACGCAATTCTTGAGATTTATTAATAAACATGAGGACTCAGTATATAGTAAATGATTCTTTAACATAACAAACAGTCAATAACGCGTATGGCCACCCTAGCCACAATGCAGGCTTGGAGTCTGGCCCTCATCGACCTCAACAGTCTCTGCAGGAAAGCAACAGGGATGGCCCTCCACTCTTCAATAATTGCATTGGTCAGTTCCCTGATGTTCTGCGGCTGATGCTGACGTCTGCGAACTCGCCGTTCAAGTTCATCCCATGCGTGTTCTATCGGTGACATGTCTGGGCTGAAGGCTGGCCATGGTAAGGTCTGCACCTGTTGTCCCTGCAGGTACGCCTGCACTATCCTGGCTGCATGAGGTCTGGCATTGTCCTGTTGCAGGAGCACCAATTCTGGATGTTGCCTCATGAATGGAAGAACATATGGGTGAAGAATCTCATCCCTGTAGCGCTGGGCAGTCAGAGCTGATAGGCCCACGATAGGTCACGGTGCTGATAGGCCCATTGCAGACGTCGTTGCCTTCTTGCATCAGTGAGAAAAGGACCTCTGTAAGGCCTGCGGGATCGGAGTCCTGCATTACGGAGTCGGTTTCTGACGGTCTGGTCACTAATTCTGTTGTTGTGGATACCAGGTGTCTCTGGCTGTCTGACGAGCATTCCGCTGCCGATGACGCAGGTGCTGCATTACAATGTGGCGATCCTGGCGTTGGGTCGTCACACGAAGTCGCCCACGTCTTGGCAGGTCCTGAACACTTCCTGTGGCATTGTACCGTCTAACAAGCCTAGAGATTGTGCTGGGATGCACATGCATTCGTTGTGCAACTTGGACAGCAGACATGCCTGCATCCAACATGCCCAAGGCACGACCTCTGTTGACCTCTGAGAGTCGTGGCATGCCTCAATCGCGGGAAAAAGTTTCGTTTTCTCAACGGGCAGTGTGTATTCTGTGAAGTCAAAGAAAAAATGCATGCCTTCATAAAGAATACATTCAATTTAATCTCTGTTTATTGTTTGTAACAAAATGGCGTCTTAGCCGGGATTAGTCAGGTTTAAAAAACATGCACTAAGTGGCTTTAAAAGATTTGAACAAACATTTAACCATAATCTTGAAACTGTGATAATACCACTAACAACTTAAATTTTACACCATATGCAAGCTAATTGCGTTTCTTTTTTGACCAGTATATATTAAGATGTTAATACAACGAAAGATGTATTTAAAACTGAATTTATCAAAGTTGTAAATTGATCGGCCTCAGATAAGAATTTTTTTTTATAAATGCTAATAAAACAGACCTTATGATTCTTAGTAACAAAAGATCTTGATAACCAGAATGTTGAACTCGTAAAATGTAATGTAATTAAATTTTTAGGCATCGTGCTAGATACAAATTTCCAGTGGAAGGACAATGTCAATTATGTATCTAAATAGACTTCTTGGGTGTTGCTAGAACTTTTTAAGCTTAGACATGTAGTCTAAACACAGTAAACAGTTCGTCCTTACGATGTACTGCAGTCTTTCATTGGGGAATTTCTACTAACATCGCATTAGACTTATTATTATTATTAAAAAACTAGCAAAAATGATGTGTGATGTCGGTTTTGTTGATCATATAGGTACAATTTTAACGAGTTAAAATAATTAAGGATCAAAGACAATTTTTATTTATTTACGAATATATGAAAGAAATTATTAACGAATTGGATAAATAAATACTTCTTAACTCGTGGGAAATTGACTCGTATCAGACTAGGAATAGAAAATAGCACGTTATTCCTGACCTTAGATTGTCTTCATCCCAAAAATCACACATTTTCGTAGGTTTGAAATTATGGATCTATTTTAATAAAGGAATACTGATAAAATGTATTAATTTATTTTAGGATTAAACGCTTATGCCGTATTACTCGTGTCAGTGGTATGTATTTACTCTTAATTTTTAATACCGTCCGTTTGATACCTATTATAAAAACTTTTAAGATTTCATTTATGTTCATTATATAATTCATTTCTCGTTTCGACTACGAGTTAGTTTGTGGCTCTTAAGAAATTACTTTTACACTATTTATATGTTACGTAATGATAACTATCTCAACGAACTGTTTGTTTTATCTTATAATTCATCCGAGAACCCAGTAAAGCTTGACCTTGACCCATTAATTGCCATTGTTCTACTTAGGAACACCTTTTAACCATACAATTTAAGTTAAAACTTAAAGTTAAATTTTTTAATTTAAATTGTTGATTTTTATATTAATTTTAAATTTCCTTTGCGAGATAACCTACAGTATTTCATGATTGTCTAAAGTCTGAAGCTGAATACATCGAGAAATATCAAGAAATACCAAAAAAAAAAAAAAAAGTCCCTTAATGAGTTAAGGGCCAAATTAAACGAAAATAAATATCAATAGTCTCATTAGTCCACTGTTCTGTGTTAAAGTTATTGATTGATTAATTGATTGATTTCTAAATAATAGTAGTAGTAGTAGTGTCCATTTTCATATTTTTTTTTCACGTTTTGTTAAAGTATAGTTTTCAGTCACAACTTTCGATTTGTATTTTAAGTTCGTATTTTTATTTTAAACCAAATTTAATACCATAACAATAATTTACTCGGTGTACTTTCTAACAAATAATAGTACTACTACTACAACTACTATTACGGATATTAATAATAATAATAGTAACGCAATGATGAGCATTAAATAAATAGGAATAGTTCAGCGAGTAAGGAAAGCTTTTTCAGTTTTGTCGCTGGAGTTATTCTTCGGGAGAGAATTCCAGCCTTTGAAAGGATGTTGTGGAGAGCTTGTAGGGGAAACGTGTTTCTTCGTCAGAGCGAGATCGAAGATCCTTTAGAAGATCCTGCCACCGTGAGTTCGACGAACGTTTACTAATAATGTTTACGTATACATCGTTACGTTTTAAGCGTTCGTTCCGCGTTCTGAATGTCATAATTACTTCGTAACGCTGACTCCTATATCGTGTTTGTTCTTCATTAGGGCGAACAAGTGTTGAAGTCCGTATTCATAATCTTCTTCCAAGGAGACCAACTCAAGATGAGAGTGAAGAAGATCTGCGAGGGCTTCAGGGCCACCATGTACCCCTGCCCAGAAGCCCCTGCCGATAGGAGGGAGATGGCTATGGGGGTCAAAACTAGGCTGGACGACCTTAACACCGTAAGTGAAAGTTCGGTCCGTTAATAAAATAATTAATCCGAGAGTGTCAAAATTTCACATAGTCGAGGAATTGAGAAGAATGAGTCGAGCGATAAATTTAATGAGAGATTAATTCCCCCCCAAATTTTCTTCTAGACGCTTTCGCAATTCTCTCGCATTTAGGTCCCCCCCTTATCCCCCTCTTATTTGTTTATTATTTTGTATCTGAGATTAGTGCAGGTCTTCACTTTTACTATGTTACAGCCACTTTCCACGATGGACTGAAGGAAATAAATAGGAAAATTTAAAGGAAAGCATTGTGGCGTCTCTCTTCTTTGCATTATTAATTTTAAGTTTTTACGAGAGTTAAATTTTTTGAGAGATTAAAGTTTATTTTCGTAATATTTTGTGTGAATCTAAATTATCCCTTAATGTACTGATATATCGGGTCATCCCATAAGTAGATCGGAATTTGGACAAAAAAAAACTCAACTGAAACTTTTTAATTTAGTATATATTTTCCATCGGAATCAATGACACTCTGCCAACGTCCTACGGGCTTTTCAATGCCATGTTTATAAAATTCAGGCGGTTTTGAGGCAAAAAACGTACAAAGACTGGTGTGCGGGTCATCCAAAGAAGTATACTGTTTCTCGTCAAGATAGTTTTGCAGACTCCTGAAGAGATGATAATCTGAAGGCGCAAGGTCTGCAGAATATGAAGGATGTGGAAGTTTTTCCCACCCAAGCTCCTCAATTTTTGCGGAAGTGATCCGAGCGGTATGAGGACGTGCGCTGTCGTGGTGGAACACGATTCCTTTCCGATTAACCAAAGAAGGTCTCTCTTCTTTTAGTGCAGTGTTCAATCGATCCAGTTGTTGACAGTAGACTCGAGCGGTGATTGTTTGGTTGTGTGGTAAGGTTTCAAAGTGTGTTGCACCACCTTTATCCCACCAAACACTAAGCAACACCTTCCGAGGGTGAAGATTTGGTTTTGGCTGTGGTGTCGCTGGTTCTCCGGCACAAACCCACTGTCGACGGCGCTTAACATTCTGGTACAGTATCCACTTTTCATCACCAGTCACTAAACGGTGCAAAAACGGATCTGAGTTCACGGGAATGAAGAGCTGTGCTAATGTTTACCCGCACCCTCAGATTGTCGACCGACAATTCATGTGGCACCCATTTTCCTAACTTAGGCACTTTCCCGAGTTGTTGCAAATGTCGATGGATGGTGGACGGGGATGAATTGAGTTTCTGGGCCAATTCTTCGACAGTTGTTGAACAGTCTTCTTCAAGTGCGGATAACAGCGGGTCATCATCAAACTCAGCAGGGCGTCCAGAGCGTGCTGCATCTGTCAAACAGCAGTCACCATTCCTAAACTTTTGAAACCATCTTTGACATTTCCTCACATGCAGAATAATATCGTTGGCATAAACGTCCTGAATGTTTCGCGTTGCTTCAGTAGCACTATTCCCTTTTTTGAACTCGTAAAGCATTATATGCCTGATTTGCTCTTCTGATACCGCCATGTTTATGAGGGGTTCACATAAAGCAAAACACACGTCTTCACTGGTCAAGGTCTGTGAAGTATGTAGCGAAACATGATAGATCTCGTAGGTATAACCTTCGGAAAATTTATGCTTAAACCGAGTAGGACTAGTTTAAACTTAATCTATCGTAAAAAACGACATTACTTATGGGATGACCTGATTTTATATATATATATATATATATATATATATATATATATATATATATATATATACTGTATATATGGGATGAATTTCACAATTAAACACGTGAAATGAATAAATGATACAAACCCACAAGGAAAAATGAAAAATGATTCCAAGGCCTTGCGTGTAGTCAGAAGTACACCTCGTCAGGGAAATTATTTCCCTGGCGAGGTGTACTTCTAAATACACGAAAAGCTTTGGAATAATTTTTTCTTCTTCTGGGTTTGTGTGTGTGTATGTGTATATATATATATATATATATATATATATATATATATATATATATATATATATATATATATATTTTATTAGTGGTAGACCGGTTGTCAATTTTTCAACATATGCGGATCTTTAATTTCAATATCCGCGGATGCGGATATTTAGTTAATCTATCAATATAATATAGAATTATGAATATATGACAATTTTTCAAATTTCGGGATATTACTATTATGGCAGGCAATGCATAAGAATTAAAATTAATATTAATGTTTTCATTATGATAAAAATAACTTTCTCAAGAGTTTCAGCCACAGAAAATTCAATGAAACAAGTTTCATTCAATTTTCTGTGTTACCAGGTATTTATATTTTGAGGTTTATATATTTTTGTTCATTAATAATTAATACTTTACATGAAATGTACGTGACTGGGCCTTATAAGCTAATTTAATTGTAAATTGCATAATTTATTAGAGGTAATATCCGCATAACATCCGCAGTCAGAAGTGCGGATGCGGATATCCGGTCCACCACTAATATATATACAGGGTGTCCCATAAGTCCGGCATCATAGGAGAAATTCATATTTTTCTATTTCTACAAACCATAATTCATATTTTTCTTATGCTCGGGATGCCAATTTCCCGTCCACCATTCTGTTCAGTGACGAGGCTGTTTTTTATGGAAATGGTGAGGTAAATCGACAGAACACCCGCTACTGGTCTCAAAACAACCCTCACTGGTATACCTCTTCAAAGGAACAAGGTGCATCTCGGGTGATGGTATGGCGTGGCATTTGGAAGGATCGCATCATAGGCCC
The DNA here is from genome assembly GCA_023014485.1 of Bathynomus jamesi. Lineage (NCBI taxonomy): Eukaryota > Metazoa > Arthropoda > Malacostraca > Isopoda > Cirolanidae > Bathynomus > Bathynomus jamesi. Next base: position 235,901 of record JAJOZX010006585.1, read on the forward strand.
CCCTCTTTTTCGATGAACATGTCACTGGAGGCACCTACCTACGTATGCTCAAGGAAGAAGCATTTCCCAGTGTCTTGAACGAAGAAGGAAATTTCCCAACATGGTTCCAGCAAGACGGCGCTCCCGCACATTACAGCACCCAAGTAAGGGAATACCTGTACCAACAACTCCCTGGTCATTGGATAGGACGTCGAGGGCCTGTGGAATGGCCAGCTAGAAGCCCGGATCTCACGCCACTAGATTTTTATCTCGGGGGCCACTTGAAAGCGCTGGTATACGCAGAGAAAATTATGAGTGTTGAACATTGCGGCAGCGCATTATTGGGGCATGTAACACCATTACTCCTGACATCATTCACCGTGTGCTTGCTGACTGGGTATCACGTCTGAATTTGTGTATTGAAAACAATGGTGGACATATTGAGCACATTCTGTAAATAAAAGCTTTTGTTTTGCCTTTTTTTATTATTTTTCCTATGATGCCGGATTTATGGGACACCCTGTATATATATATATATATATATATATATATATATATATATATATACAGGGTGGGCCGTAAGTTTCCATACATAGGAAAAATAAACATTTTTTTATGGACAACCATTTTTATTTATATAATATGCTCTACATGGTTGCCATTGTTTTGAAAACACATTTCAATACGTGTTCCCCACTGTTGATGAACACGCATTAGCACAGTTGACGTTATGCTTGTAATGGCGTTGGTGATACGTTCCTTTAGATGATTTATGTCTCGTATCTTTTCCTGATACACCATGGCCTTCAAGTGCCCCCAAAGATAGAAATCAAGGGGGGTGAGATCTGGGGATCTGGGAGGCCACTCCACAGGACCACGCCGACCAATCCAAGCATCCGGAAACTGCTGATCCAAATACCGACGCACGTGAAGACCATAATGAGGTGGAGCTCCATCTTGCTGGAAGTAAACTGGGAAGTTACCTTCCTCGTTTAGCAGGGATGGGAAAATCTCTTCTTGCAACATGTTAACAGGGATGGGAAAATCTCTTCTTGCAACATGTTAAGATACCTTTCGGCATTAAGATTTCCACTGACAAAAATTGGTCCAATAATTCTGTCACCCCATATCCCGGCCCACACCATCACTTTACCGGCACCTTGCATCTTCGTCGGACTCAGCCAGCTAGGGTTAGCATTACTCCAATAACGTATGTTTTGCCGATTAACCTCTCCATTGACGTAAAAATTTGCTTCATCAGAAACAAGATCTTACAAACGCATATTCTTAGGGTATCTGAAACATAAAAACAAACGTTTAAATTTTCCTATGTATGGAAACTTACGGCCCACCCTGTGTATATATATATATATATATATATATATATATATATATATATATATATATATATTATATATATATACAAACTAAGAATGGTCCCCTGAGAAACTTCTATGTTAAACACACACCGTGCATGGAACAATGAACTCTTTTGGGAAATTACATCCACTATAGTTCGAGTAAGTAATGATAAATGACAAATACTGTAGTTTTTTCTTCTTGATGATGGAAAGCCCAACGTTGGGCTTTCCATCATGAGGAAGAAAAAACTATAGTATTTGTCATTTATCATTACTCATTCGAACTATAGTGGATCCATGTAATTTCCCAGAAGAGTTCATTGTTCTATGCACGGTCTGTGTTTAACATACTGTGTATATATATATAAATAATTTTTTTTCCCCCTGTAAAAAAGGTGTTAAGTCAGACTCAGGACCATCGCCACCGTGTTTTGGTTTCTGCCTCTCGCAACATTCGTGTTTGGATGATGAAAGTGTGGAAGATAAAGGCCATCTACCACACACTGAATATGTTCAATCTGGATGTCATCCAGAATGGACTGATTGCGGAGTGTTGGATTCCGGTTATTGATTTAGAAACGGTTCAACTCGCTCTTAGGCGCGGAACGGTGAGTTCTTTCAAAAGGGTGTTCTTAGTTTAGTTTGTGACCGCCCATTTGAGTATGTCGTTAAGCGACGTTGGGTCTGTTCATTAGTTGGATGGGTGACCATCCTCCGCGTTCAGATGATGTAGTGACCCGTAGATGGTTTAGATTCTACGTATAGCTAGCTAGCTGTAGGTGCTCTCCGTCACACGACCTTTGTCGTTATGGAGGAGGTTAAACAAACCTAATCATTATTTTTGAGGATGACGTTTGCATACCAATTTGTAGTAGTAAATTTTCAAAATTTGTGGTTGTCGCTTTAGAGTGAAAAACTTCTAAAGTAAATTTTAAAAAATTCGATTGGCTCTTTTTAGAATTTGAATTTTTTACTCTCTTAGGAGAAAAGCGGAAGTTTGCCCGCCATTTTGAATCGTCTACCGACAGCGGAGGCTCCGCCCACTTTTCACCGCACGAATAAGTTCACCAAGGCTTTCCAAAACCTTATTGACGCTTACGGTGTAGCCACGTACAGAGAGATTAACCCGGGTGAGTCGAGTTTTGGCTTAATTGCAGGGTTGGTACCCAAAAACCCAACTTAAAAACCCACATCAATTTACTTCTCATAAACTTATTTTTAACTTGGCATTTTTTATAATATGGTTATGCAGTCTTATATATTAACAACTATAAACTATAATTAATGTGATAAGGCCAATATAAACTAAAATTTCCAGAAACTATTTATTTGACATGTTTCATTATGAACCTTATATCTAATACTGTATCTAATTTATTTATCTACTAATTGGCTACGTAACCTATATCTAAAAATAAATCATGTTTCTTTTCAGCTTTATAATTTAAATAATTTAAGTGGTACCTAATATTGATTACACTGGTATGCATCAATTTTACTGTTAAGGGTTTTGTAAGTGATTCTTATAGAGTTTTTCCTGCTGATTTCGAATCTGCAATCCGTTTTTCTCAATCAGCTCAGGTTATCCGGCTATGGCCTCATAAGTAAAATATAATTTTTCGTGATTTTGTCAAAGCGGAATTGGAACAGTAGCATCTATCATCACTTGTTTCACTTGTATAATATCTTTTTTTACTTTTCAGGCATATAGATAAAATATTTCATAATGAATAGAGCGTGTAAAAATGATCCCAATAGATTCTGCTACATATGTGGGACGGTTACCATGCCAAATAACCAGTCCCAAATCACTAAATTTGTGAAGACAATGTATAGAGCATACTTTGGAATTAAGCAAGGGGACCAGGACAAAAATTTCGCCCCTCATATGTGCTGCAAGACGTGCATTGAAAATTTGACAAGATGGAGCAAAGGCAGAGCGAAATCTTTGCCTTTTGGAATTCCCATGATGGAGAGAAGGAAAGGATCACGTGACAGATTGCTATTTCTGCATGACAAACCTCCAAGGTGGGCTTATAAATTTATTTTTCTTAAATATTTTGAAATCCTCGTATGAAACTTGACATAATATTCACCATAATGTAATATTCACCATAATGGTAATCATACATTTACATATAAATATTGTTATAGAAAATACATTTACACATACATATTGTTATACAAGTTACATTTACATTACAATGACTGCATATTTTCTTTCTTTTTCATTCATATTGTCCCCGAAGGGACAATATGAATGAAAAAGAAAGAAAATATACAGACTCCATCGACCTATTTCATATCTTACAGACCGCAGCCTTCCCTCACGAGCCGCCACTGTCTGAATGCTTCTTCTATTTCATATGCAAGTTTTATATCCATGTTTCTGTGTTTCTATTTTCAGGAGTTAACAAGAAGAATAAACACATTGTTGTATACCCTGACATTCCTTCTGCTATGAGACCTGTACCCCATGGTCCTGGAATTCCAATACCCGACCCACCTCAAACCCTGGACTTCGATGATTCTGATGATGAATCAATGACCAATGACCAGTCCCAGTCGTATATACCTCAAAATACCGCTTCAAATGAGCCGAGGCCTCTCAACCAGGCCAAACTTAATGATCTTACCAGGGATTTAGGACTTTTCAAATTAGCTGCCGAGATCTTGGGCTCACGACTTCGAGAGGACAACTTGCTGGCTCCGGGAACAACATTCTCCTGGTATAGGAAACGAGAGGAAGAATTCCGCAAGTTTTTGCAGTGCACGAAAATACCTCTTCCTTAGTGTACTGCTGCAATGTTGAGGGGCTAATCGAATCCTTGGGCCTGCCATATAACGCATTAGAATGGAGGCTATTTATAGACTCGTCTAAACGAAGTTTGAAAGCAGTACTTCTCAACATTGGGAATAGGGTTGCATCAGTCCCTGTAGCACATTCCGTACAACTTACTGAGAGCTACGATAACATGAAAATTTTACTGGATGCTCTCGTATACGACCAACATAACTGGAGGATCTGTGGAGATTTGAAGGTAATACTAATATCATAAGTAAACTATTGCTATTGACTATGTTGTTTTTCCAAAGGTTATTTGAGAGCGTATAAGAACACTTAACTTCCCCACAGAAGTGATACAGTCCAATGCATAGATTTTTTTATCTGATAGAACAAATTCTCTAAATTCTTTAAATATTTTCATTTTTTTTTCAGATTGTGGCATTTGTATTGGGAATGCAAGGGGGATACACGAAATACCCATGTTTCCTCTGCAAATGGGATAGCCGAGCGGATGAGAAGCACTATGCACAGCGTGAATGGGCATCCAGAGAGAATTTTGAACCTGGGTCGCATAATGTTGTTTCAGTGCCCCTTGTACCACCAACAAACATTTTGCTCCCACCACTTCATATTAAGCTGGGCTTGATGAAAAATTTCATCAAATCAATGAATAAGGAGGGTTCAGCATTCCGATATCTCGAGAGTAAATTTCCTCATATATCTGATGCTAAACTAAATGCTGGGGTTTTTGATGGTCCTCAAATTCGAACTTTGATCAAGGATACTCAGTTCGAAAACGCAATGACTCCAACTGAGAAGAATGCCTGGCAGGCATTCAAATCAGTTGTCACTGATTTTCTTGGCAAGCGTAGAAGTCCAGAATACGAATCCGTTGTCGAAAACTTGATGGAAGCTTTCAAAGCTCATGGGTCGCGCATGTCCATAAAAATGCACTTTTTGTGGTCCCACTTGGACTATTTTCCTGAAAATTGCGGGGTTATAGTGAGGAACAGGGTGAACGATTTCACCAAGATATCAAAATAATGGAAGAGAGGTACCAGGGAAACTGGGATATCAATATGCTGGCGACTATTGCTGGTGTTTGAAGCGAGACGTGCCCGAAGAAAAACACAGATGGAAAGCCAAAAAAACTTCATTCCTTCCTCAAACTTTTTTCCATATTCATTGTATGAATAAAAGTATTTATTCACACAATGTTTTCATTTTTCACGAGTGTTCTTATAATATTACTCGTATCTACAGTGTTTAAGCTAAAAAAATCAATAAATTTGGGGATAAAATTGGACTTATAATAAGTGGCCAATAGAGAAAAAACCTGACCTGATTGAGGAAAACCAATGTCATTTTCGAATTCAGCATGGTCGAATTATATAATATGAGTTGAAAAAACCCTCACAGCAGACAAAAAAAATTCATATGCATACCAGTGTTATATACTGTATATCACTGGGGAACAAAACTTTTGGTGACTTAGATGTTAGACCTGTTTCTGGGTATATTGAGGTCGCTGATTCTAAAAATGACATTAGTTTTTCTCCATCAGCTCTGCTTATCAAGATATGATATATATCTATATATATTTCTATATAATGTATATAATAGTATATAATTGCTGACTGGCAATCACTATTGTTGTCAATTGAATACAAAAGTATGATGAATGTCAGCAAAAATAGTGTATTAACATCAAACAAACATAAGGTACGAAAAATATTTCTTAAATTCAAACAAGCTTGAGACACGAACGGCAAAAAAAGTTCTTTCATTGAGACATCTCACATAAACCGCGTTTCTGAGATTTCTTGCGATGAGATGTGCCAGGACATTCGCGTTGGATGCTCCAGCAGTAATCTGCCATCATGTGAGTATCCCATCGTCCGCGGTACCGTTCTTCCATGGTCCTTAGTTCTTGGTGAAATCGTTCACCCTGTTCCTCGCTTAGATCACCGAGGTTATCTGGGAAACGATCCAAATGACTGTGGAGGTAATGCAGTTTGATGCTCATTTTACAGCCAAGTTTACAAAAAGAAGAGAGCATATTCTCCACTAGTTCACCGTAGTTATCGGCCTTATAGTTCCCAAGGAAATTCTTCACAACCATACTAAACGATGACCACGCACGTGCCTCAATGTTGTCCATTGAATCTTGGAAACGCGGGTCTTTCATGAGTTCACGGATTTGCGGTCCATCGAAAATACCTGCCTTCAGCTTTTCCATGCTCAGCGCAGGAAATTTTCTACATATGTAGACAAAACACGTCCCATCTCTGTTCAAAGCCTTTATAAATTGTTTCATCAAACCTAGTTTGATGTGTAGTGGTGGCAATATGATCCTTTCTCTGTCAACCAAAGCTTCTTTGATGATATTTTTTTCTCCAACCACCATGTTTTCTCTCAGAGGCCACTGTCTTCTCACCCAGTGTTCATCTTTAGCTCTACTGTCCCAGAGACATATAAAGCACGGGTACTTGGTGTACCCGCTCTGCTGGCCCAGGAGAAAATTCACCATCTTCAGATCCACACAGATCACCCATTGGTGGTCTCGGTATATCATCTTTTCTAGGACTAGGGCGACTGTCCCGTGCTCTTCTCTCATACCGACTGAGTGACCAATTGGGATTGATCTGTATCTGTTGCCGTTGTGTAGAAGAACACATTTTAGGCTCCGTTTGGAGCTATCTATGAATAACCGCCATTCACTTGGTGTGTATTCCGATATGCCCATTTTCATCAGCAATCCGCGCACATTGTTGCAGAAAACTAAATCGTTCTCTTTTGAGAAGAAGGGCAGTAAATCCTTTTCTGTCGCGATATAACGTGATTTTGGTTCCCGGCAGCAGTAAATTTTTTTCTCCCAGCCTGGAAGCTAACAATTCAGACGATTTCTTCGAAAGACTTAAGTCCCTTATGAGGTCGTTTAATTCGTGTTGACTAAAACCTTCTGCAACTGATGACGGTCCTTCGAAATCACTGTCATTTTGCCCACATATGCTTTCTTTGTCAGTAGCAGATTCATCATCTTCTTGAGGGAGCTCTGGAAGATGGCTGAATGATGGGACAGGTATCTCATCTGAATGTGAAACAGGCCGTCTAGCTGAGTCTATGTCAGGATACGTCTATTTACTCCGGTTACGTCCATTGATGCCCTTTATATTCACCAAACAAAAGTAACAGTCATCACTGTGGTTTCTCTGTTCTCTCCATACCATTGGTATACCAAATTTCAGGCACCTCCTCTTTCCGTTAGTCCATTGCCGCAGATGCTCCGTACACGTTTTACACACAACATGAGGAGCCCATGGCTTATCTTGGTCCCCTAGTTGTACTTTGAAATAGGCAAAATAAGCTTTTTTCACAAAATCAGTAATAGTTTTTCTCTGTTCAATGAACGTGTACTCTCCGCAGATAAAACAAAACACATCTGGATGATTTAAACACTTTCTTCGTGATGAAGCCATGTCAACACCTGTAACAGGAAAGAATTCACGTTAGTACATGTACAATACACATGCAAAACAGCAACATCAGCAAAATCATAGCTACAATTTAATTATGCAGATGCATTTAGATTTACGAGCAACTCATAATACCGTTCCAGAAGGGTAATAAAGTAGGTGATGACGTATGCAATATCTCAAAAACTAGAGCTGCTAGAACAAAATGGATGATATTTTCTGAATCAGTGGCATGAAAATATCCAGAATAAGGTCAAATCTCAGGCACCAAGAAAAAATTTTTTTTTGTTCCCTAGATTATTGATCAGTATGTTCAGCATCTTTTGACCTTAGGTGGCGGTAGATTCGAACCAACATTTCTGCCTTTTCTTTCCCTAACCTATTTCGCATTTTACTCCATACCAAGCCAAACTTTGAAAAAAATCTTTCCAATGATCCGGAACTGGCCGGACAACTATGAATAGATCTCATAAATTTAGCAAAACCTAAGGGTAACCTGGTCTCTTTTTTTTTCTTTCATTTCAACAATTTTCCACGAATTACTAGCTGATGTAGAGCTCACTATACCATCTTTGAATAAATATGGAGGAAAATTGGTGCGTCTTTTAAGCGGAATGCATAATATCCTGTCATATTCTGAATTTATTTCAATCAGCCATTCTTCAGCTTCTTCCTCTTGAACTCTATTCAGTTTTTGTCCTGAAAAATAATAGAACTGTGTGGAAACAAAAATAAAGCTAATAATATAGATTATATAATTTGTGTTATGGTATCTAATTTATGCTAATTGTTATCTAATATGGCAATGCCAGATGATTTAATTCAGATTAGAGAAAAAACTTCTGCCCATACAGTTGAGTTACCTATGTTTTATATATTGATAGTAGTTAAGCATTTAGGTCCTATTTACCTTCATACTTTGGGTCAGTTATATTTGCCAAAAGATGACATGGCTCCATAGCTTTTTTAAATTTCTTAATATCTTCTTTGTACGGAGCTAATTTTTCATCTTGGATTAAATTGAGCCAAATTTCAACAGCATCAGATAATGTTATTATCAGCCTGCAACTGTAACAAAAAAATAAAAACTATAAAGTTATATATGGCTGAATGAAAACATCTGTAAACATTTAGAATTATGCATTGTTAGAATTTATTTTTTGGTGTTACAAGTTACAACCAGGGCTGTGGAGTCGGAGGCGGAGTCGTGGAGTCGGTCAATTTTGAGTGGAGTCGGAGTCGGAAGTGCATAGTTGGATGGAGTCGGAGTCGGTGCAAATCCTTCAATTATAACCATAGCAGCCTAGGCCTAGGCCTAGCTCAATTTTATGAATAAAATAAATTTAACCTAATGTTTTAATATATAATATATAAATAATATATAAATATAAATAATATATAAATATAGTTGCTTATAATTAATAAGGATTATAATTAATTAATTAACATAATTAATAATAAGGGAAATTTAAAATTTTTGTACTAGCAACCCTAAATCTTTTTCAGATTTTTAGATTTCAATTTGATAATTTTGATAAGCATCACTGAAAGAAGATTTAATGGAAGCGATCCTTTTTTTAAAAACAAATTCAGTTTAGGTTAGTACATTTTGTTACGGATGTTTATAATAATACAAAAACATCTTATTAATTTGCTAAACCAATAATAATCTTATTTTGTTTAAGCTTCAATCAGTTTGTATTTTGGGATTTATTGTAATTTTTGAATAAAGAGAAAAAAAGCCATTAAGGCATAGTTACAGCCACTAAGTACCCTGATGAGTCACGTGGTGGTGACGAAATGCCTTGTTTATGAATCTCCATTGGCCTAATAAAACTAATCGTAATCAATTTGGCCTTAACATTCCGTCGGAGTCGTAATTATGCAAGTCAGATTTCTGGAGTCGGAGTCGGCAAATTTTATCACCGACTCCACAGCCCTGGTTACAACACATAAAATGAAGTGTATTTTAATTATTTATTAGTAGAGCTTTAGTACAGGATTCTATAAATAAAATGTGCACTATAAGTCTATAAAATATCTTGAAATTAATATTGGTATTTAAAGTTAAGTAATTTTAACTGCATAATATAAACACACCTTATCTAGAGCACTTCCAACAAGTAAAAGTTGTGACTGTAAATTGAGTGCCTCTCTCTGTATAAATAAATTATCTATCAATTTTCCGATGTTGTAATCAATGTCTTCAATATGCTCTCCTCTTATTTCTATATATAGAGAGTAATTTGACAGAGGTTTTTATGCATTCTAACTGAGAATTCCATCTGGTTTCATTTGGTAGTTGCGGCATCATACCTCCTTTCTCCATTAACCAACCCTAAAATATAAATTTTTATTACAAATATTGCTGGATTTGACAGCATAAATAAATAGCCTATGCAACTTATTAATGAGTCGTGAATTAGGATTCACACTGGTGACAGTGCTAATGCATAAAAGTAAAGCTGACAGTAGCTAATTTATTGGATTTGTTTTTAGCTTGCATGAGGTTGGTGATGGTTTCGGAAATATTTGTTAATTTCTACAACATGCTTGAGAACTGATTTTTGGGAGACATCTTTTTCTACCAAGTTTAGATGGTGTGCTGAACAGCCATAAGTAATAAGACTGTAGTTGTCCTCCTCCAAGAATTTTTCTCATTCTTATCATTTTGTTTTCGTTATCAGTGCATATAGCATATGCCTGAAAATAAAATGTCATAACTCATAAGGAACTGAGTATTTGAGTATACCAAGGCGGAGAATTACATTCAGTTTATAAGTAAAATAAAATGTACCTACAAAATAGTTATACTTACATCAATGCCAGATATTTCTTGAGTTTTTGTTATTGCTTCTCTAGCTAACTGTGCACATATTCTGCTGTCTTTTTTGTACTTCCAGCATCTACTGCTGAAATCAGATATGGCTTTTTTCCATTATGAATACTGTGCGCAATAATAGGATCATTACCTACTGAACTCCAACCATCTTGTATAAGGGTAATGGTACAATCCTCAAGATTAAGGTCATTCTTCATTTCATGGATTACTTCATCATTAACTTTTATTAACATATCAGATGCCAACCTTTTCCTGTTTGGTGGTTCATATCCTGATCTTAGACCTTTGATTAATTTTATAAATTCTTTATTTTCTAAAACGTGAAGGGTATGTGAGCTGAAGAAAAGAACCTCGCAATTTGTAAATCTAATTCTTCCTTTTGGTCCACAGTCGTTCTTACCACAAATGGTGTAATTGAGCTTTGCCTTTTATCATGCTTTATTGGTGGACCTGAGAATTGCGACGCTGAATGTTGGAAGCATGACTGGCAGAGGAAGAGAGATTGTGGAGTTGAAGAAGAAGAGGAGAGTTGGGGTGTTGTGTGTACAAGAAACACGCTGGAAGGGGAACAAAGCAAGAGAACTGAGTGAGGGATATAAATTGTTCTACAGTGGGGCGTCGGTTGAGGGAAGGAATGGTGTGGGTATTGTATTGGTGAAGGAATTGAAGGATAGCATAGTGGAAGTAAGGCGAAGAGGAGATAGACTGGTGACTTTGAGAATGAATTATGGGGAACATGTACTCAATATAATCAGTGCATACGCACCACAAAATGGATGTCCGGACGACGTTAAGGAAGCATTCTGGAGGTTATTGGAGGAAGAAATGGAGAGTATTGCCGAGGACGAACGAGTGGTGTTGGGCGGGGATATGAATGGACACGTTGGTGATCATAACGATGGAGTGGTCAGAGTGCACGGTGGTCATGGCTATGGAGAGGCAAGCGTGGACGGTGAGAGAGTGTTGGATATGGCTGTATCGTTTGATCTAGCGATTGTAAATACGTTTTCAGAAAGAGGGAGGAGCATGTTATTACGTACAAGAGTGGAGGCAGAACATCGCAAATTGATTTCATACTGTATAGGAGGGCGCAATTGGCCGAGGTGAGGGACTGCAAAGTTATTCCAGGAGACCATGTGACGCCACAACACCGGTTGGTAGTCATGGATGTGATGTTGAAAAAAGGAAGAAAGACCCGAGGAACAACAGTGAGGAGAATTAGGTGGTACAAACTGAGAGAGGAGGGGAAGAAACAGGAATTTAGAGAGTGTGTTGAGTGAAATCCATGTTGATGAACAGAATGTACAGGATTGGTGGGTACATAATGCGAATGTCATGAAAACGGCAGGTAGAGACATATTGGGGGAAACATCAGGTAAAGTGTGGGAAGATAAGGAAGGATGGTGGTGGAGTGATGAGATCCAAAGAGCACTACGAAGTAAGAGAGAAACTAAGAAGTTATGGGAAGAATCGAGGAGTGAAGAGTGTAAGGTGGTATATAAAGAAGCAAAGAAACAGGCAAAGAGAGCAAAGGCGGAGGCATATCGGCAGATGTATGAGGATTTAGAGGATCGTGAAGGACAAAAGAAGATATACAGATTGGCTAAGAGCAGAAATAGAGACAAAAGACTTTACACAGGTAAAACAAATTAAGGGAAGGGAGGGGGCGGTGCTGCAAAGAGATGAAGAGATAAAGGATAGATGGAAGGAATATTTTGAGGAATTATTAAATAAAGAAAACCCAAGATCTTTCTATGAGGATGGATTACCAAATGTAGCTATGACAGAACAAGTGGGGAGGATGGAAGTGAGTCGTGCTCTGAATAGGATGAAAAATAACAAAGCGACTGGCCCAGACGAGATACCAGCCGAGGCATGGAAGGCACTGGGAGATGAGGGGGTGGATCTGGTGTGGGATCTAATGCAGAAGTTTTGACCAGGAGGTGATTCCGGATGAGTGGCGGACCAGCATCATAGTGCCTATATTCAAAGAGAAGGGAGATGTACAAGATTGCACGAATTATAGAGGGATCAAGCTAATATCACATACAATGAAGATATGGGAGCGAATAGTGGAGAGTAGGTTGAGAGACGAAGCGGAAGTGTCAGTGGAACAGTTTGGATTTATGCCGGGAAGGAGAACGACAGATGCAGTTTTTGCATTGAAACAGTTGGCAGAGAGGTACAGAGAGGGGCAGAAGGCGTTGCACATGGTTTTTATTGATTGAGAAGGCATATGATAGGATACCACGGCAGGAAGTTTGGAGATGCTTAAGGGAAAAGATGGTACCGGAGAAGTATGTTAAACTGATCAAGGGGATGTACAGGGGAGTAACAACTAAGGTGAAGAGTAGCGTGGGTGTGTCAGAGAGCTTTGGGGTGGAAGTTGGTCTGCACCAAGGATCAGTTTTGAGCCCCTTCCTTTTCAATGTGGTATTCGATGTGTTGACGGACAGGATTAGAGGGGAGGCGCCGTGGTGCATGATGTATGCAGACGATGTTGTGTTGAGTGGGGAGACGAAAGAGGAGGTGGAGCAGCAGTTGGAAAATTGGAGAGAGGCGTTGGAAAGTAGGGGGATGAGAATTAGCCGAAAGAAGACCGAATATATGAGATGTGATGTGCAGCAGGACCGAGGAGGGGAAGTGACATTGAGTGGAGAGCGTGTTAAGACGGTGGAGTATTTAAATACTTGGGGTCAACAGTGGATGCAGAGGGGGGAGCAGAGAGAGAGATAAACTGTAGAATACAGTCGGGTGGAAGAACTGGAGAGACGTATCAGGGGTGCTCTGTGATAAGAGGGTCCCAGTGAAACTGAAGGGAAAGGTATTCAAAACAGTGGTGAGGCCGGCAATGTTGTATGGAATGGAGACTGTGCCAATGAAGAAGAGCAATGAAAGAAAAATCGATGTGGCTGAAATGAAGATGTTGAGATGGATGTGTGGAGTGACGAGGAGGGATAGGGTCAGAAATGAGCATATAAGAGGGACAGTGAAGGTGGCGGAAGCATCTAAGAAGGTGCAGGAGGCCAGGCTGAGGTGGTATGGACACGTCAGGAGAAGAGAGGAGTAGTATGTGGGGCGCAGAGTGCTGGAGATGGAGTTGCCGGGACGGAGAAGAAGAGGAAGACCGAAGACGAGATGGAGGGACTGTGTGGTGGCGGACATCAAGGAGAAGGACTTTGAGGAAGACGTGGTATACGACAGAGGAGAGTGGAGAAGACGAACCAAAAACAGCGACCCCATGTAAAGATGGGATAATAAGCTGCGGAAGAAGAAGATTGGTGTTGAATGACAGAATGTAGATGATGATGAACCTGCACTGGTGTCACTCATTTCAGGCACATTTTCACTTATAATCTTTGGATCATCTTTGTCAGAAGCCAAAGTTGGAGGAAGTGAATCAGTTTCAACTGATGTTCCAAATTCGAGTCTCGGCATACCTCTTGCCTCATTTTCAAAACATTCCACTTTTAAATGCAAAAAACTTCACTTTTTTACGTGAAGGTCAAAATATGAGAATAAAAACCCACTCTAATAGACAGAGTTTATTTCCACGACAGTTTCGACGCCCACTGGCATCCTCCTCGGGTGGATACAGAAACACAAATGAAACAAAACAAGAGGGAAAAACAGTTCAGGGATCGACCGTTAAGAAATTCGCACCTAGGTTGGATTCCTTCTCTCGAGACAGGAGGGCATTTTCATTAAGTACATTCGCACAAATTTTAAAACTATCTTCCTGTTCTAAACATACAGATTCTATTATTTTTACATAATTATTACATTTATAATTAAATTTATTACATTTAATATTGCATAATTATTAATTACAGAAATTATAAATTTATTATTACATTGGTTATTACATTGTTGTTTATTATACAGAAATTATAAACCGAAAAACGAATGAAAAAAGGCGATTAGGAAATAATCCAGAGACCATTGAGAATTCGCACCTAGGTTAGATATCGTTCTCCCGAAACCAGAAGGGCATTTTATTACAGGGTCAGCTTATAACTACATTTCCACAAATTAAAAATATCTTCTTGTTCTATACATACAGATCCTAATGTTTTGACATAATTACTGCATATATTTATTTCCACATTAATTACTTCCATTATTACATTTACTAAAAGCGAGTAAGGAAACATTCCAATCCAGACACATTTAAGAAATTCACACTTAGGTTCGAACACGTTCCCACGACTCCGTAAGGGATTTATTGACCAAGAATCTCATTAAAGGGTCTAACTTATAAGTACCTTCGCACAAATTAAAATTATCTACTTTTTCTATACACACAGATTCTATTATTTTTCTTTTGACATAATTATTACATTTATAAAGTACCTTACTTGATTCCCAATCTATAGCATGATTATTTTGGCTAGCGTGATAAAAAATGGCATTATTAGTATTACAACTTCTGAAGGCATATTTGTGTTCTTTGATACGGGTTTCAATATTTCTTCCAGTTTCTCCCACGTATACTAAATCACAACTTTTACAGGGAATGCTGTAGACACAGGCTTGTTCCTCTTTTGCAATGTTATTCCTAACCAATTTACTTTTCACGGTAGACGAATATTTGAACGCCAAAGCAAACTTAAATTCTTTCGTCAACGGTTTTACTCTTTCTAAGCCGGCAATGTAAGGCAAACTCACATATTGTTTTTGGTTAACTGAAGGTTCCCGAGGGGCATAAAAAGATTTTCTGGCTTTAAAATACGCCTTTCTGATAAACCACTCAGGATATTTTAAATCCTTAAAAATGTTCCAAATCTTGTTTTGTTTCATTTGTGTTTCTGTATCCACCCGAGGAGGATGCCAGTGGGCGTCGAAACTGTCGTGGAAATAAACTCTGTCTATTAGAGTGGGTTTTTATTCTCACATTCCACTTTTCTTTTACTGAATTTCTCTAGATGATATTTCACACACTCAGTTTTTCGAGTGATACTTTCTTTGCAATAATTGCATAGTACTCTAGTAGGCTGATCACTTAATAAAGTCACCTCGTCCCATTCGCTAGCTTTAGATCTTCCACCTCTATAACTCTGAGTTTGGCATCTTAAAAATTTAAATTTGAGTTAGGTCTAAATAAAGCTGAAATCTGCTGTTAAGAAATAAAGGAAAGATCTAAAATTAAAATGGAGAAAATTCTAATACGTCATTATTATCTTTCATATCTGAACTTTCTGTGAAATAAAGATGTCTTTTTAATATATATTTGTAGATTAGATAAATAAATTAATAAAATAATAGATATATTAGGCACTACATAATTATCGAACCTTTCTAAAAAAAATTTTCAACCCATCAAAAAACCAAAAACTCAGTTGGGTTGGGTTTTTTGTGAAAAACCCGGGGTTTTGCCAACCCTGCTTAATTGTACATTTATTAGCAAATGGACATGAAGCGGAATTTTTTAAATTTTAAGAGTGAATATCGAGGCGAATACGGAACCCGATTGCTAGAATTTCATGGTGTTGAATATGTATTTGTAAGTTTAATATTTTTTATTAAATTTAGTTAGTTTCCTCGTGCTATTCTTTAGTAGTTCGTTAATTTTTGTTAATTCTTTTTTTTAGCTCCCTACACGATCATTACTTTTCCCTTCCTCTTTGCTATCATGTTCGGTGATTTTGGTCATGGTGTGCTCATGGCTCTGTTCGGAGCGTGGATGGTTTGGAAGGAGAAACCTCTGTCGGCCAAGAAGACTGATAATGAGGTACTTGACGACTACGTATAAATTTGAAAGTCTTTTAGCCATGTGTACAGCCTGTTATTATTTATTTATTTATTTATTTATTTTTAGATTTGGAACATTTTCTTCGGGGGTCGCTACATCATTCTTTTGATGGGGCTGTTCTCAATGTATACAGGGCTCATCTATAACGACATCTTCTCCAAAGCGCTCAATATCTTTGGAACTTCGTGGCGTGCTGCTAAGTTCGAGTAAGTTAGTAAAAGTGTTAAGTGAGTGAATGTTAATAATTTTAAAGGTAACACTGAAATGAGCCCAGTAAAGCCTAAAGGTTAAGGGTCAAATTAAATAAACTAAGTAGTCCAATTTCACAATTATTTATGTTAAAACAAAAATTGTAAAAACTGTATTTCATCACTAAAGGTTATTGAATTCAATTCAAAATGCGTTGGTGATTGAATCACGGACAGGGCCGGCGCTAGGAAGTGCGGGGCCCAATTAGAAAATTAGCGCCTAGCGGGGCCCTCTACCCTACAAAACCTGAAGATCGATGCTTTATGCTTCGTGCAGTACGCCAGTCCCAGCCAAAAAGCGTTGAGGGCTTGAGGCTCCACCATTAGCCACAATGATATACTAAAAATTGAAAGTTTTAATGTTTTATTACAAGTCAAGATATGCATGTATGCATCTAATGATTAAAGCAAAAGATTTCATGATTTTTAAAAGCCTGGGAGTAAGAAGAAAAGCGCAGGGGGCAAAAGAACAAGCTCTAGTAAATAGAAATGTAAATGCTCTCTATGATAATGAGGCAAAAACTAGTTAATTTAATATGTAGGATCTACTTACCACCACGTTTCTCTGTTACATGCAGGCTTAAGACACTTCAAGTTTGCAGTTTGGACATATAAACAATTTGGACATATTTAACAAACAACACAACTTTACATTCCAAGCTTTATGTTATATAATCTCATTAACAGCGCTCTTCTGTGTTGAGGTTTGAATATCGTTCACAAATTACTTTTTTTTAAAAAGCTAAACGGCGACGATAAACTGAAATTACAAAACAAATAAACAAACGATTAGCAATAAAACATTGAAACATAGATATACGAGGACAGACTGAATAGTTTCACTGCCTTCACAGTAACAAGAAACTTCGTGCACACTGGACACTCATTAATTCATCATAGCGTCCCCCACTCGAGCGCGTGCGCGGGGCCCAATTTGAACAAATCGGTCTAATCGGCTTAAAACCGGCCCTGATCACGGAGTTAGAGGGATTTTCGAGAAAAGGTCAAGGATCAATCGCATCAGATTTTTAGAGGAAGATCGAGCTGGGGTTCTAACGGTGTGATGCAGTCTCCGTTAAATAATGTTTCGTGCTGACATTCCTTTTAAATGGTCTTTGATATTTTATAGTGTATATTGTGGGTGATTATGATCTCGATTCTCGCGGTATGGCAAGTTCGTTGATTTGGGTATTAGCAGTCATTTCATACATTACCCAAATTATTAAAAATTAATAGAATGAA
This sequence comes from Bathynomus jamesi, assembly GCA_023014485.1. NCBI lineage: Eukaryota > Metazoa > Arthropoda > Malacostraca > Isopoda > Cirolanidae > Bathynomus > Bathynomus jamesi. Next base: position 253,589 of record JAJOZX010006585.1, read on the forward strand.
GTAAAATGTTAGTCTTAGTACGTTTTGATTAGTGTCTGTAAGTCATTAAAAGTTTTCTTCTGTCGCTTAAATAATTTCAAATGTTTGTTTCAATTTTCGTAATGTTAAATTAGCCTCACTCAAAAGTCTAGAATACACTTGTATTAATTTTAGTCAAACTTCTTTTAACAATTTTCGTCGATCTCTTGATCCACCAACACACGTCAAGCTGGTCAGTGAATCAGGTGTTCCAGAGAGGTCCAGTATCTGTTTTTGGTCGCACTTTCGCACTGGTACCATCACAGCCATGCTCGGCTTAACTTAGCATTAGTATACTAAACAATTTTATTGGGTAGATGGCAGACATGGGGTCAATTACAAGGTTTCTATTAATATTACTTTTGATTCCTTCTATTACTATTACTTCACTCATTTGAAAAGGATTTTTGTCTATTTAAATGCAATTAGAAGCGGTGTGTTAACAAACAAACAAACACACTTTATTTCAGAATCAGCAGGTACAAACATTATACAAGAGGTCCATAAAAATTAAGAGAGCACTGACTAAGGAGGCCAGTGAATCACACTGTAAAATGAACATACAAATACAATGATACAACCATGAGGTGGTGTGCCAACTATCACTAACATTAAGTAAAGCTATCACCAGGAAGACTACGCATGGATGAAAGGGTCAAGTTATTATCTTCACAGAAGGCTTTTAAGTGTTGCTAAACAAAGAATTATCATTAAGCACATTAGTATTAAAGTCACCAATAATTTTTTATTGTTTACACAAATTTCTATTCCAGTTAACCAGTTCAAACCAAGTTTTAATTCACTAATATATTTCCCATACCCCAACCTCCATAGAATAGCTACCCCACCAGGTGGGTGGCCTGCGAGGAGACCATCTTGTTTATCTCTGGTGGCCTCCCCTATTCTATGAAAGTTACTGGAGAGGCTATTCAGGTCCTTTAAGTCCTGTTTCCATAGCCATGTTTCCTGCAGACAGAGAATATCAGCATCCTCTAACAGCTTATCAATTATGATCCGCCTGTGTTTGCTGTTATTGCCTAAGCTTAGGCCTCTACAGTTATAAGAGATTACCTTGAATGTTGCAATTAGGAAGATGCAGGAGTTCTGCCAGCCATCTCTACATATTGAATTCCACTTATACCAGGCACAGCAGTTACAACATTAGACCCAGCTGGATTTTCCTTCACAGTACGTCGCATGATGTCTCCATAATTACCCTCTCCAGCACTTGCGAGAGGGGCAGCAGGTGTTTTTCTTCCCTTCTTCTCATAGAACCGCCGTACATATACCCGTTCCGGCCATACTGCTGGATCCATAAATACCCCTGGATCATCACAGACTGCTGTAACTTGAAAGGAACTGTACGTAGTCCATCTGGAGTCAATTTTCCTACATGTAACCTGAAGGTTCACTTTATCTTCAACAAATGCCTGCAGCTCCTCAGCCGTAAGATCAGGTCGACATCTCGAGACGAAAATGTTTGCAGTCTTCGTTGGTACAGCCATCATACGATCTGTTTTGGCAGCCCCTGTGATACCCCGCCGTTGTCTGCCAGCCTTTGCCATAGGCTGACTACCTCTAGCCGGTGCATGAGTGGGACCAGACCCCCTTGAGGGACCATCACCATTAGCTACTGCAGTGGTTGCAGTTCTCGGAGGGGTCGCTCGCTTCCGGCCCCTCCTTACCACCATTGTCCAAGATGCCTCCTCATCATGACCCCCGACTGCCTTTCCAGCATCCCGATTTACTAAGGCCCCTTGTGGGATACCCTGTGTGAGATGGTATTGAGCTGGCGATGTAGCAGTGTCTGGATTCAGGGATCCAGGGTAAGACTAAGAAACAGAGGGCTCTGCACTCATGGATTCAGGATGAGGCAGAAGGCTCTGCATTCATGGATCCAGAATGAGGCTGAACGGCATAAGGCTGAGCGGCAGCCATATAACAAATATATATTTGTTTCAACTAAATCATTACAATTTCAGAGACTGTTGGTCTTGATAAATTTTACTTTATTGAAGGAAAAATTTGCCACTGTCAGTTCACATACGTGTTTATTTTAGTTTAGAGTAGATTTAGTTTATTTTTCAGTTCTTTGTTCACATAATATGTCCATTGCCACTGTAATAGAAAAGTAATAGACTATCTATTACTTTGCCTTCTATTACTATTACTATTACAGCCAAAAAATTATGATCTATTGCTATACTGTTACTTGAAAAATCTTGTAATAGTCTATTACTATTACCCCATGTCTGGTAGATGGATGGATAGATGGAAGTGAATAATAATTTTTTTCTACTCTCATCTTTCTTTGCAGCACTGTTCACATAATATGTCCATTGCCACTGTAATAGAAAAGTAATAGACTATCTATTACTTTGCCTTCTATTACTATTACTATTACTATACTGTTACTTGAAAAATCTTGTAATAGTCTATTACTATTACCCCATGTCTGGTAGATAGATAGATAGATAGAAGTGAATAATAATTTTTTTCTACTCTCATCTTTCTTTGCAGCACTGAAACTTTAGCTCTTCGCAAGGAATTTATGTTGGACCCTACGAATATCACCCAATACGTGGGAACTCCGTACCCCTTCGGATTAGACCCCATTTGGCAGATATCAAACAACAAAATAAATTTCTTAAATTCTTACAAGATGAAAATTTCAATTACATTCGGAATCATTCACATGATGTTTGGTGTTGTACTCAGCATTTGGAATCACAAGTGAGGAACTATACACACTTTTTAATTTAATTAATTAATTAATTAATTAATTTATATTATTATTATTATTATTATTATTATTATTATTATTATTATTTGTATCCCGCCAGAGTCAAATTATGAGGGGTCCCGTTTTTATTTAATTTGCTTTTAACACTGATTTAATAAATGGTTTTAATATATATATATTTATATATATGGGAATGAACTTAGAATGGTCCCCTGAGTTTTTTATGATACACACAGACAGTGCATGGAACAAGGAACTCTTCTGGGATAATTAAATCCACTATAGTCGGGCTAGCATCATGAAAAAGAAAAACTATGGTATTTGTCATTTACCATTACTTATTCGGACTATAGTGGATTTAATTATCCCAGAAGAGTTCCTTGTTCCATGCACTGTCTGTGTGTATCATAAAAAACTCAGGGGACCATTCTAAGTTCATTCCCATATATATATATATATATATATATAAGCAAACAACCACAGGGAAAAGGAAACACAAAGTCCGAGCGCTTTCGTGATATATTCACATTATCAAGGAGGAACAGAAAATAGACGGAGATTACAAAGTAAATGAGTTAATAGACAAGCAAAAAATTCACAATCGGCACCTCAAATTAAAGGCCTTAAAGCCCTCTAAAGATTTTTTCAATTGATAACATAATCTGTAGGCAGCTAATTACTAAAATATATAAAAAAAAAAAAAAAAGTATACTGTATAGATGAATTAGACAAAAACCAATACAGAGAACAAAAATTATTATAATGGTTATTAACACTATATTTAATTAAAACAGGCAATTAATTGGCAAGAATTTAATGAAAAACAAATAGATAACGTAGATAACAAATAGATAACATAATCTGTAGGCTGCTAAATTAATTTGAGGTGCCGATTGTGAATTTTTTGCTTGTCTATTTAACTCATTTACTTTGTAATCTCCGTCTATTTTCTGTTCCTCCTTGATAATGTGAATATATCACGAAAGCACTCGGACTTTGTATTTCCTTTTCCCAATGGTTGTTTGCTTATTAATAATGTTACGTGTTATTTTGTGATTTTAGTGCATATACACGGTGAACCAAAAGTAGGTGGACAGTAGGTTGAATACGGTTTTGTGTTATATTATATTATAACTATGGTGTTCATTATAACTATGGTGTTTGTGTTATATTATATTAATATTATAACTAAATTTATTTAATTTTATTTTGTATTATAGTATACAAAAAAATTAAATATGTATTCTCAAAATAAACGTTATCATTTACTGTCCACCTACATTTGGTTCACCCTATATATATATATATATATATATATATATATATATATATATATATATATATTATATATATATGTTATAATGTTTCAGACCAACAAAGACCCTAGGATCCACTCATGGCTGTCTACCTAACTGTGTTCGTAATCGTGTATTGTGTATACACATACGAGGAAAAGTGTAGGTGTGGCTGGTAAAGACTGTACAGTAATGTAGAAATGTGTGTGCACCCATTATGGGTCTCCCATTTAAAGGTGTTTGTGGGGCAAGTGAAGATCATGAGTTTTTCAATACCTCACAGTACTATGGGGGGCACCGCTCGGCAGAGAATCTCTTTAAATGGGGTGTGTAAGGACAGAGAGTATCCCCTAACCCCAAGATGCTGCCTCCCTATATCCCACAACACTTGTGTTGAGCTGTGGGATCTATCCCCACAAAGCCTTAATTTTACTACCTTAAACTATACCCTTTCTATCAACATGCGCGTCCAACGATTCTTAAACATGTTTATAGACGTGCTACTAATTACTTCTACCGGCAAACTATTCCAGCTATTTACTATTCTATGCGTAAAAAAGTTTTTCGCAACTGCTGTCTCGAACCTTCTACTTGTCAACTTACACCCGTTATTTCTAGTCCTATTATATTGAATATTTCGAAAAAGCTATCTCTATCTACGTTATCAAACCCATTCATAATTTTGAAAACCTGGATTAGATCACCCCTTAACCTCCTAGTCTCGAGTGTAGTCAACTTTAACTCTTTAAGCCTATCCTCGTACGACTTTGACCTAAGAGACGAATCATCTTAGTTGCTCGTCTTTGAACTCTTTCGATTTTGTCTATATCTTTGCGCATATGCGGATTCCAAAATTGGACCGCGTACTCCAAATGAGGTCTAACTAATGATTTATAAAGAGGAACTATAATATCGCGCGATTTGTACTCAAATTTCGAGCTATAAAACCTAACACTTTGTTCGCCTTATTGACCGCCGCTGTACTTTGTTTCGCTACTTTTAAATCACCAGTGACTATAACTCCTAAATCTTTTTCCTGCTCTACGCTTGTTAAATCTTTCCTGACATACTATACGCAAAATTACCGTTACGCGAACCTATATGCATAATTTTGCACTTATCCCGTTAAATCTCATTTGCCATGTGACTGACCAATCAAACGATTTTATTCAGATCTTCCTGAATTTTACCTCTATCTTCGTCATTAATCGCCCTACCACCCAGCTTCGTGTCATCCCCAAACTTTGAAACTGTACTGACTAGGCCGACATCTAAATCGTTATAATAATATAAGAAAAGCAAGGGGCCCAATACAGAACCCTGAGGAACGCCACTCGCTACATTAGCCCAACACGACTCCGCTCCATCAACGACCACCCTGTTTCCTACCTCGCAACCATTCTTCTAGCCATTTATTACTACACCCTGATTCCATGAGCCTTAGTTTTTTCAATCAGTCTTTTGTGCGGCACGGTGTCAAACGCTTTTTGAAAATCTAAATACACTACATCAACCGCCCGATGTCTATCGTAAACGTTAACCACGCTTTGGAAAAATTCTAAAAGATTAGTTAAGCAAGATTTGTTTTGCCTAAAACCGTGCTGCGTATTTCGGACCAGATTATGCACTTCTAAGTGTTCGACTATACGATCCCTAATTATTAATTCCAGTAGCTTACCTACAACAGACGTTAAACTGATAGGCCTATAATTTCCCGCCGCACCTTTATCGCCTTTCTTAAAGATAGTGTTACGTTTGCTAACTTGAAATTATCTGGTACGCACCCCTCAGAAATAGACGCTTAAAATTCTTTGTTAGCGGCACAACAATGCTATCTTTTATTCTTTTAGTTGTATGGGATATATGGAATCCGGACCCGGTGATTTACGCGTTTTCATTTTATCAATATAGCGCATTACTTCCCCTTCACTAACGACAATATTATCCAAAATATTACCATTATCAAAGGTATTATGTCCTATGACCGTAGGGATATTCGTTACATCTTCTATAGTAAAACTGACGTAAAAATTCGTTTAGCAAGGTAGCCATTTCCTTGTTTTCAGAGACTAGATCTCCATTTCCATTTTTTAATGGACCTAAGACACTTTTTACTGGATTCTATTATTGACGTATTGAAAGAATCGCTTGGGATTTTCTTTACCGTCACGAGCTATGGAGATTTCAAATTCGCGTTTTGACTTTTTTATTACACTTTTAGCTTCACGCCTTAGAGATATGTAGTTTGTTTCGTAACAACAGATTATCTTTATCGCACTTGTATAGCCTATAAGCCCTCTCTCTACTCTTTATAATATCTCCTACTCTAGAAGTAAACCACAAGGGCTTGTTGTTTACTTTCGCACGCTTAATTTTGTACGGTACACATTCCTCATTTATAGTCCTAAATATCTTTACGAACGATTCCCACATTAGTTTTGCGTTGGAGTTCCCCATTACGTTTTCCCAATTGACGTGTGAAAATTTATTTCGAAATTTACTAAAGTCTGCGTGCTGGAAGCTAGGATTTTAGTCAAGTTAGTTGGTTTCGAGTGACTTACTGAGACAAACTCTACCATATTTGATCGCTATTGCTCAACGGTTCTATTACTTGAAGATCAGTAATTAGCCTATCATCCGTAGTTATTACTAAATCTAAAATACTGTCCAACCTCGTAGGTTCCCCAACCTTTTGAATAAGAAAGCTATCCTCGAGAAAATTAACTAAACGATTACCTTCCACGTCCTCCCTGCATTGTATCGTAATTCACGTTGGCGCAATTAAAGTCACCCATAACTAAAGCCTGCTCACTACCGATTATTCTCTTTAGTTCACGATATAACGCTTCGTCCGTAGCAGCTGTTTGATTTGGGGCCTATATATAACCGCAACAAGAAGTTTGAAATCGTTGAATTTAAGTTCTGCTATAGTCGAATCTATCGGTTCTGGAATTGAGTGCTTTACTTCTATAACGTTCGCAATATTATCTTTGATATACAAATAACACCGCGCTCCTCACCTAACTATTATGTTTTTAACAAAAGTCTATAACCTTTAATTTGATACTCCCCTACAAAGTCACGTGTTTCAGTGCTAAGCCACGATTCATTTATCGCAATTAAATCAGTCTTTACAAGCAATTAAAGAAAAAAATTCGTTTATTTTATTTCGTAGCTACGAGCATTTAAGGATAGAACCTTCAATTGTTTGTAATTGCGACACCTTCGCGAGCGCGGGGGAATTTGTGGAATTTACGCTGGGACCGTTCGGCTTACGGCAGCCTGAAAAGAAGAGACAGTATTATGAAATAGTCTTCCTAAACGCGCAGCTCCAACTTCATTAAGATGAAGTCCATCTTCGAGGAACAAGTCCCTCCTGCCGTAGAAACT
>JAJOZX010006586.1:0-22500 GCA_023014485.1 Bathynomus jamesi
ACGCGGTGCACATGTGTCTTTATAAAACTTAGTTCTACAACATACTTCAGTACATCGTCTACTGCGAAATCCTACAACCCCCTCGCCAGAATATCCGTAGAGTATTTGAATAGCCTGACCCTTCGCACGATTCAATGCTTCCTTAAAAGAGTCAAAGGAGGCTGGGATAGGGAGTTTTTCAGTATCCACTACATCTACGCCCTTTACTGAATACCACTTCATAAATGTTGAACACGCGATATTAAAGGTGGCCATTTTCTTCTACGCGGGAGAGAATACACGTCTGAGCTCAACGGTATACAGAGGTCAACTGAGAACGCGGGGACAGAAGTCTGCTCAGGCTACGGGATGAATCACGTCCCCGGTCTTACAGTGGGCGGGGCATAACTTTACTGTACATACGCACACACACAAAGTGAAACACAAGTCGATGCATGATTTATTTAATAAACGAAATAATCAGCATGTATATATTTAGAAATACGTGCAATAAATAAGTTAACAATAGGCACATCAAAGATTGTTCTCAATACATATATATTTACAAATATGTGTGATGAATAAGTTAGCAATAGACCCATCAAAGTTTATGGTAACCAAAGGGTACGGTATCATAGGTACCAGGTAACTGGTAACGTTTCCTATAGGTGTTACGGCACACCTTTGTACCCCTAAGTTCCTTCACGCCCCCCAGCTTCTGCGCCCGAAAATTGTGGGTACCTACAACTAGTTGAGGAGGCCGTTCGTCCTCATCATCGTCCAAACACACTAGATCCTTCAGCGAATCAAAGTTAACGACCCGCCGATTCGCTTGGTTAAGCGTGATACCCTTCGCCTTCACGATATATTTCGTTTCATTCCCTATCCTCACCCGTACCCCATAAGTTTTAGGTCCTGTTGAGACAAGAGAGTCGGCGTATGCATTGTCCCCATACTCATCCTTGATCTCATCAGTGAGCTCGCCGAGGAATTCACCAATTGCAGGCATGTATTCACCCTCCCTCGCTGTGAATATCACGCTATCTGTATCGGCATACAAGACTCTGCCCAAGAGAATGCAATAGACCCCAAAGTTTGATGCGGGCGTAGGCTGTTGTGAAGCTGGCTACAGGAATGTTTGTAACCCTTGAGGTATCTGTGGCCAATTCAGTGTTATTGTACTTTATTATGTAAGTATTACCTACATTCACGATTTCCATGACTTTTATCGGGCGCGTTGGCATAATCCCAGACTTCGCTATAGCTTTGTGCCAAATGAACGTTACCCTTGCCAGTATTCTGTGCAAATTTTCCCCATAGGCTGTTTAGACACAACTTTGCACTAAAGCGCTTGCCAGGATTCTTTACAATTTGGGCGCGATCAAGTTGTAACCTTCGTGGTCGCGGTAACGTTGAATATAGGCAGACTTTTCATCTTCGGTGTCAACTCCTCGCGGATACCCTGATGCCTCAACCTTATCCTTCAAAAATGCGTTTATATACGGTGTGAAAAGGTTAGGTAGCTAGGGCCAGCTCAGGACTTGTATATACGCCTCTGATCTTACGCTGGTGGGGTGTATGGTTACAATTACCGTTATTCTCTTCCGCACACTTCGCGCACAGGGGAAACATGAGCTTGTGGTCAATGACGACGGGTAAGATCGGCATCCATAATTCGCAAGGGGGGAGCACGTCTACGAAAGAGAGGGGTCCGGACAATTCGGTACTAGGACAATTCGGTACTAGGACAATTTGGTACGAGGAAAAAAAAATATATTATAATTGACCCTTCACTACATTAAGTAATGTATCATGAGTTGTCACCATAGTTGCCAGATGTCTGCTAATTATTTTTAACAGGTTTTATTTATTGCCTAAAAAATAAAAATCATGCAGTGAAGGGTTGAAATAATATAATGCATTGAACAGAAGTACATAAAAACTTTAATTGTTCAAGAACATTAGAGAAAACACCCACACATAAAAAGATTTAAGAAAGGTATAATTGAGTTTAAATTATTTTTAAGATTGATAGTTTAAAAACTGAAAAGCTGCACTAGTCTTTCAAATCGTCATTTGCATTTATACTGTGGACCCATCAACATTACAATGGCCACTAAGCTCATAAACTCAGAAAAGGGTAGAAGGAAAATCGTAGATAAGGAAAACTACATATACGACAAACATAAAGAGAATGTGGATGGTTCTAAGATATATTGGAGGTGTGAGTATCGCTCGTGCAAAGCCCGTCTCCACACAGACGAGAAATATACAATAATGAAGACCATTGCAATTCATAACCACAGTACAACGGCAGCAAAAGTAAGTGCAAAAATTGCGATTTCTAATATAAAAGAACAGTCCATTTCAAGTCGAAGTCCTCCTCGTACAGTTATTGCCAAAGAGGTCGGAAATTTAAATGACTGCGCATTATCTGAATTGACGAAAATCACACATGTCAGTCGCAATATTAGACACTGGAGACAGGTTGAGGCCAATTATCCTTCAATCCCACAAACGAATATTGGGTTTTCTATCCCAAATGAGTATTCCTACCTTGACAGTGGTACAAAGTTTTTACAATTTGACAGTGGAACGGATGATTCGAAACAAATTTTAATTTTTGCAAGCGACGAAGCACTTGAGCAACTGAAGCAACACAAAAACTGGGCGGGAGATGGTACATTCAAGTGCTGCCCCAATATATTTTATCAGTTATACGTCGTACATATTCAAATCGGTAACTTCAATGCCCCAAGATTTGTTTGCATTACTTTCAGACAAAACCCAGGCCAACTACAGTAGACTTTTTGGAAAAGTTAAAGAATTACTGCAGAATGAGGAACCTGAAAGCATCGTCATGGATTTTGAAAAAGCAGCTCAGAATAGTTTTTTGGATGTATTTCCTGATGCAAATTTGTCATGCTGCTTGTTCCGTTTAGGACAAAATGTGTACAAACATGTTATACAAGAAGGCTTTAAATTAAGATACCACGAAGATGACACGTTTAGTCTCAAAATACGCTGTTTCGTTGCTCTTGCGTTTCTGCCAGTTCACAAAGTTGTTGATGGTTTTGAAGAGCTTGTGGATGACGATGATATTCCACAGCCAATAGTGTCTTATTTCGAAAATAATTATATAGGAGCGCCAAGAGGTAGAGGTCAACGAAGAAGGCGGCTTGAACCTCCATTTCCAATTACTACATGGAACGTTTTTGACCGATGATTGGCAGGGACACCACGTACTATAAATAGTTTGGAAGCATTCCACTGCAATCTGAATCGGACAGTGAGCAGCAGTCATCCAAACATTTGGAGCCTCATTAATGTGCTAAAAAGTGAAGAGGTCTTGGCAAGAACTAAAATCCATAAATTCCTTCAGGGGGACGAAACTAGTCAGAAAAAAAAATACAGAGATAGTAACCAACGTATCCTAAATTTGCTCCAGAAATATGATTCCACAAACAAACTCAACTCTCTGAGAGGTATTGCATATAATATAAAATTTTAAAATTTAATGTTTAATAATTGTAATTATGATTCCATGATTAAATTACATTCCTTTTTTTATTTTGCAAATTTATTGTCAATAAAGGTTTAAATTTTTTTATTTTTTTTCCTCGTACCAAGTACCAAGTTGTCCTCGTACCGAAGTGTCCGGTACCGATTTGTCCTAGCGCCCGAAAGAGAGCCCAAAGTAGCGATCATTCAAATTTCTTGAAAATTCATTGATGGAGGGCAGGCTAGGCCCCACCAATTTCTCAGGAGCACCCACGGGGTACGGATTGTTCTTCATCACGTATGGGTATAAAGAACAGAAGTCGTAGTAGTGAAGTTTCACGCCCTCCGTAGGTGGAAAGTATAGCTTGAAGGGATTTGTACGTCCACCGAACAAGCTATCACCGCATTTGAGAGGATCCAGTACCATTGAACGCTTGATCGTGTTTATTTCCTCACGGTACAGCTCGTCTGTCTCCATCCGTGCATCATAATCATGCTCCCACAAAACTTTGTGAGTGAACTGGGACCCTATAAGTTGATCGCGGGTGCGGGTCCATGCAAGACAGTCGGCAGGAGATCTACCGTGGATATCTCCGGCGATTCCGCACTCAGGACGGGGGCATCCATGCCACCAGCATCCGTTAAAGGAGTACACAGTCTTCACACCAATGACACGGTTTTCACTTAGTCCATCAACCCAAAAAACACTACCATTAATCGTAATGGGTACTTCACCCGTGTTGCGGGCGTGCTTTATGTATACACCTGTCTGCTGCTGTAGGTGTATGAGCCAGTAAATAGCCTTGTGGCCGTAACTGCGGGGGTTGTTTCTGTGAATAATGGTTAAGGTGGCTTTAGGCATGAAGTTATTCTTGAACACCGTAAAGCATAGTGACCCGATGGTGGTTGCGACTTGCAGCGGATCGCATTTGAAACGGCCTATGTACATCCTTCTAAAGGCTTGGAAACATACTCTAAGCACGCGCACATCATTCACGCAATAACGCTCAAATTCATCAGCTACATTATAAGGATTACGTTCATTAAAACTGTTGTAGTATCGATCAAAGTCTTCACGTTCATCTGCACTCATACAACCATAGTTAAAATAATGTTTGGGTGGAGGTAGCCCCACGTAATTCAAAGCCTCGCTTGTGAGGAATGTGTAAGGGAAGTATCCTTTTGATACTTCAGCTGCTACCCCCATCACCTTGGGTAGCTTTGCTAATTTACAAGGCGTGAATATTAAAGTATCTTTAAATTGCACATTACCTTTTATATGCATCTGTATAAGTTTGTTTCCTCTTTTCAAGGGATCACCTGTAAATATCTCAGAGGACTCGTGCTCGAGCAGCTCCTTATAAAGGAACTGTGTGTCAAATTTTGCCCCGTTATGGGCAAGAATATACACAGTCATTTTTTTGAACTTGTCGGCTAACTTGACAATATAGGACACAAATAGTTTCACAGGGCTATCGTGGACATTCGTTTTAAAAACGTTTGTCCGTTTACCACATTACCACACTCGTCGCAGATAGTCTGGCTCACAAGTAAATGTGGAACTACCTCTTTGGTTTCGGCATTCGTATATGTTTCTATATCGTATTTGAGGAAGTTACTGTTGTGGGGTTTGCGCCGTAAGACGTAGAGGGTTGGGGGTCTATTACAGCAGACTCTACAGAACGGGTGGGGGCTGTGGAGGATGTACAAGGGGCTGAGGAAGCTGATGTAGGGTTGGTAGCGTAAGACGTTGAGGGCTGGGGTTGCACCGCGGATTGTCCATCAACCGGCGCGTATTTCGCGCGCTTTATACCTGACGTGGAGGACTCTTCAGCGTGTCGCCGCTTTGAGCGTGCCGCCGTTGAGGGTATGGGCCCTGTAGATGCACGGCCAATGGATTCACCCGTGATGTCGATGATGGTGGGCTGTACATCGTCGTCATTCACGGTTCTGCGGAAGAAGAAAACAAAATATAAGGAGCAGAACTCGTTATTTGTGATATTCTGTAAATGAGTCACTTAGGGGTGTGACGTGTTAGAAATGGATGCTGTAGAAAAATTCAGATTCACGAGCCCGTCCACATGTATTATATCTGGACCTACAGGATGTGGTAAAACGGTGTTTATGCTTAAAATTATTAAAGAAAAGGGTGAAATGTTCTCAAAATTTGTGCATAAAGTTATATGGTGCTATTCGACATACCAATCAGTGTTCAACGAGTACCAGGACGATGTTTTGTTCCATAAGGGGGTCTATGACGTTAATTCACTAAAGGGAAATGAACATAGTCATCGTAATTGACGACCTCATGTTGGAGATGGATAAAACGTTTGCCGAGACATTTACAATATTCTCCCACCACCTTAACATAAGCGTGTTCTTCATCAATCAGAATCTATTTTTAAAAAATAGATACATGCGCGATGTATCGTTAAATACGCAATATCTAGTCTTATTCGCTCAACGTAGAGATGTCACAAATTGGGGTATTAGCCAGTCAAATGTTCCCGAGTCAGCGTAAGGAGTTTTTGGAGGTTTATAAAGAGGTCACAAAGCAACGTTATGGATATTTGCTTTGTGACCTTCCCCCGCGAAACACGTTTAGGGTGCTTCTAAGAACGAATATATTTCCAAACGAGCCTGAAACCGTGTACATTCCAGAATGATGAATAGGCTAAAGAAATACCGTGAATTAATAAAAATCTATCAACGACTGCCTCGGTCGTTGCAGCAGATGCTTGTTAAAAATATCGACTCTGACTTTTTAAAATGCATCTGCGAAATCTGCCTCAATGTTATAAAATGTAATGTTCCAATGAAATCCTGTCAGAAGGCTCGCTTACGTCGTTACAAGAACATAATACGTACGCTCGCCCATAAAAGTCAGACTGTGGGTAAGAAAAAACGTATTATTGTACAAAGAGGCGATTCGTTCCTACCCATCTTATTTTCAATTTTGGGGCCTTTACTGACTAGATTAATATAATGAAGAAGGTGGTTGTGATCCCGCACGAGCTGTATGCTTCATTACAAAGGAACCCAGACGCTGCTCAAGAGCCCCGTAAAAGTAGGCTTAAAAGAATGGAGAGTGAGCTACTATCCCTATTAAACAGTGAAAAGACGCCTGATGAGAAAAGGGTTTTGTATCAAGAGGCTTTGCAGAAATTTCTTCATGAGTGCGAAGATTATAAACATCCTACAGAGCTCCCCGTGAGGCACAGCACGAGTAGCGCTGAGCATAGTGGTACAGGGCCTGAGCAACCAAAGAGTAGCGGAACACAGCACATCGAACATGTGCTAAAAAGCAGCCTCCCCCATACATTGAGGAATAAAGGGTTAAGTCTTTATAATCTATTGAGTGAGGACCATGTCATACAGTGGGCAGACACAGGCGAGGTCATTGTTGATGGATCAAGGGTGCAAGGGTCCAATATCGTTGATATTGTTCATGATCTGGGGAGAAAGTGGGACAAGCCATCACCAACAGGATGGAGGCATATTAAGGCAAGACTACAGCAAATAAATGTTCCCAAAACATTGATAGGTAATCTGAATAGGTTAAAAGACTTGGAGCATGCATCGCACGTGTCACAACTGAGTACACCTTCATCTACAACAGCTGCAGTGTCTCTGAAGAGAAGAAAGAAGAGAGTAGAAGGCCAACCTTATCCACGTGCGTCTAAAATACGCAAATGGCTAACGTATTAAGTAAGCACTATTATGACATTTCTAGCCCTGCATCCTATGGTAGCGTTAATAGACTGTACAGAGGTACTTATGGTGTAAGGAAAAAGGATGTTGAGAGATTTTTGCGTGCCCAGGATGCTTACACACTTCATAAACCGGTGAGAAAAAGGTTTAAAACAGCAAAGACAACAGCCGCTTCGATTGACTCTATTTGGCAGGTAGATTTAACAGACATGCAAAGATATTCGGTGTACAACGATGGTTACCGCTACATTCTATTCATAATAAATGTATTCTCTAGATACCTGTGGTTAGTTCCCCTGAAAAATAAATCGCCTGAAACAGTCGCTAAAGCGACCAAAACACTGATGTTGAAAGAAAACGGGATTCCAGGCTATTTTTGTACGGACATGGGGAAATAATTTATAGGGCGAGCTTTTCAGAACATGTCAGAGTTTAATATCAGCTATTACACTTCCAACTCTATACATAAAGCATCTTTAGCTGAAAGAGTTCAACGTACCATAAAGGAACGCATGCACCGTTATTTTACACAAAAGCACGCTCAGATATATAAACGTTCTCGATTCACTGGCTTCATCCTACAACCGCTCACACCACCGTACGATCGGTACAACGCCTAACGATGTTTTAGAAAGAGGCAAGCGTCCGAGAAATGATGCACCACCACCACCACCACCACAATCTGTGCCTTTCAAAATCAATGATTATGTAAGGTTGTCACGTTCGGGAAATAAATTCGCGAAGGGTTTTGAGCAAGGATGGACACGCGAGATTTTTAAAGTTAGGGCTATGAGGCCTAAAGGCGAGGTAATGATGTATTACGTTGAAGATTTTAATGGGGAAGAAATCTCGGGGGGGGGGGGCCTTACCGCGAGGAACTTCAGAAAGTGGCATTTAATTTAGGAAAAAATGTGTTTAAAATTGAGAAAATTTTAGCAACCAAAGGTACAGGAAAGAGAAAATGTACCTGGTGAAGTGGCTAGGTTACCCAGAAAGCTTCAATACCTATATAAAAGCTAATGCAGTCATGAAGCTTAATTAGTATGCAGCATGGCCCCCAACCATTTCTACGTCACGCTCCCGTCCTCATCGTCCCTGTCTGTACACCCTAACAACACACTAGCCAATTTTGTAACAGAACTCCATGGTCCCATTGAATTGGGCCGTGATTCGTATGAGGTGGGGATATGTGAAATTCAGCTGGATACCGTCTTTTTAAATATTGATTATAAAGATGCCGTTTTTACAATTCTTAAACTGTGATGAGTGTGCAAAAGCCGGGGTAACTCGGGATGAAACTATACGTATCGCCCGGACTAAGGTCGCACAGTTTTTCAGTACAACTGTGACACTAGGACCGGGCCGCTATGGTTCGGTTGAGGATGTTGTGAGAGACTTAAACATATGTTTAAAAAACTCTCACCTTAACGAATGATTTATTATACGAAATCGTAAACAGGGGAGGCACTGCACATACTCTAATGCTAAAATCAAAGGCTAACAGAAATCTTAAAGACGGAAGTGTGTTCAAAATTATAACCGAGGGGCGTTATCGAGCAGCCTTCCAAAGAGAGTCCTTTCACGAGGCGCTAGGTAAACTCGGTACCGGTCAACTCGGTACCGGTCAACTCGGTACTAAGACAATTCGGTACTAGGACAATTCGGTACTAGGACAATTCGGTACTAGGACAATTCGGTACTAGGACAACTCGGTACTAGGACAACTCGGTACTAGGACAACTCGGTACTAGGACAACTCGGTACTAGGACAACTAGGTATGCATGTTGATATGTCGGTTATACCAGTAGACCAAAAGTAGAAATAAATACAAGTAATACAAGTTACAAATTTATTTTCAGATAAAAGTTAAAATATTAAAAAAAATTCCAAGCACATAAAATCAATGAACATATAAATATTGATGATTATAATTTTAAATTATGAGCAATACTTCTAATAAAATGGAGCTTTCTATTAGGATCATATGTTTCTATTGTATTTAACACCCGACGATGGCAATCTTTGTGCTTTTTTTTTCTGGTCTGACCCATCACCCCGCATCAAGTGAATCATTTTCGTTCTACCAATCACTTCCTCTCGTTTCAGGGTATTAACAAGGTTCCAAATGTTGGGGTGATTGTAGCCGTCTTTGTTTAATGCAGAATGAAATGCTTCTAAGTTATTCGTTGTACGAGCCATGGATGCTTTGGTTCTTTCTAAAACATTCCATAGGGGAATAGGAAAAGGGGGCTCCAATCGTCTTCTTCGTTGACCACGAGCTCTTTCTGCTCCAATGTAGTTGTTTTCAAAATAAGACACCAGTTCCTGGGGTATGTCATCGTCATCAACAAGTTCTTCAAATCCTGCAATAACGTCAATAACGGGCAGAAAAGCAAGGGCAAGAAAGCACCGAATTTTCAAACTGAATTCGTCGTCTTCGTGGTATCTAACTTTAAATCCTTCTTGTACGACCCGTCTATAAACATTTTGTCCAAGATGGAACAAACAGCCTGATAAGTTTGTATTAGGAAATATATGCAAAACACTATTTTGAGCAGCTTTTTCAAAATCCATTATGATAGTTTCCGGTTCTTCGTTTTGCAGTAGTTCCTTCACTTTGCCAAAAAGCATGCTGTATGTGTTTTCGCTTTTATCTGAAAGTAACGCAAACATTCGGGGTACACTGAAATTACCGCTCTGAATATGCAACACGTACAGTTGATGAAATATACTTGGACAACTCTTGAATGTGCCATCCGCTGCCCAATTCTTGAAAGTTTTCATGTCCTCAAGAGCTTGGTCGGTTCCAAATATTAAAATTCGTTTCTGATCAGCACATCCACTGTCAAACTGTAGAAATTTCGCACCACATTCTAGGTGGGAATATTCATGAGGGATAGCGAACTCGACATTCGTTTGAGGGATGCGAGGGTAATTTGTTTCATTTTGTCTCCAACGTCTGATGTTACGTGCAATGTTTGTAAGTGGAGGAAGCTCTGCTACTGCACATTCATTCAAATTAGTTACTTCAGTTCCGATGAGTGTTCGAGGAGTATCTCGGGTCGAAACTGACTTTTTTTTAATGGTTGTCACAACAGCCTTAGATGTCATTATTCCAGCAGTTGAGCTATGGGTATGGTCTCCAACTTTCTTAAGTATTTCACATTCTTCACCAGTTGTATGCACACGGGCATTGCAAGAACGAATCTCACACCTCCAGTATTGTTTTGAACCATCCAAATTTTGCTTGTTTGTCGTATATATAATTAAGATCATCCACCAACTTCTTTTCACCTCTTTGTGATAAAATAATTTTGCTCGACATTATGAATGAGGGATATGAACTTAAATTTAAACTCCAGGCGTGAAATTAAACTAACGATAATAACTATACAAAACAAATAAACTGATCGCTTCCAATCTGTCTACACAACGAAAGTGAATGCGCGAACGCAAAAAAGACAACAATGTTGACTCCATTAATATATCTGGGCGGACCAAAGAATAATCCGCGCAACAAAAGTAGTTCCTTTTAACCAATCAACTATTAACTATTTATCAAATGGTTTATACAAACTTGTGTCATAATATTTAAACTAATAATAATAACTGAACAAAAACAAATAAACCAATCAATTACACTGGGGAACAAATTTCAACTTTTTGTCTATTGAATTAGATTTGACAGTTAGTTCTAGGTAATTTGGGTGCGCTGAGCACGAATCTTTACTCGGTTTTGCTCTATCAGGTCCTGATTTTGCTCAACACCCCTCCTCTTTCGTCGTATTCATAAAAAGGTTTTTTTCTCAATACTCGCTAAGTCTTTTGCAGTTACACATTATGCAACTAGGTTTTTATCTAGGTATTTGTACCTATTGTTATGGTATTGTTGTATTATGTATATTTTTATATGTAACACCCTAAAAATATTTTTAACTTTGTCATTTTTAACCCATTTTAATATTAGTAAATTAAGCTAAAAATATCATAGAATTCTAAAATTTTCTCGAGCGTTCCTGTTCTCTGTAGAGTATTCTAGAGGGACAACTAAAATATATAAAAGCGACTCGTTTCCAGAGTTAATCAGTCAATTCAATCAGTCAGTCAGTCAGTCAGTCAGTTGAGTTAGTTAATTAAGTTTGGGCATTAACATAATTTTGAATTGGCATATGATTTAGTGAGTAATTTTGTCATCGTGATTTAATATAGTTGATTTAATTAGACGTAATTTATATTGTACCTACTCATCCGTGTTTCTAGTTTAATTTCATAGATTGTAAGTACCTATTTCATAATAAGTACCTATTTAAACTAATTTTTGTGTTTATATTTCAGATTTTCTTAAATTTATATGAATTAAGGGCTTTAAATACCTTTACAAATTGGCAGAACAATCAAGCAATATGTCATCAAGCACTAGAAAGTTCAAATGCAAAAACAACCCTGATTCCTTCTGTTATATATGTGGAAATTTTACACTTCCACATCAACGAGCAAATATAACTGACTTCGTAAAAAGAGCTTACTTAGCTTATTTTGGCATAAAACTGGGGGACCAAGATAAATCGTGGGCTCCACATAAAGCCTGCACTATATGCATTGAAAGACTGCGACATTGGACGAAGGGTTCGGATTCAAAAATACCTTTTGGAGTTCCGATGGTAAGTTTATGATTTCATAAAACTACGTAATTTAATCACTAGTATACTGTAACTTACCTAAATGTAATTGTAACTTAGGTACATAAACAAAAATTTACAGAAAATGTTTATAAGAATCTCAAATATTGCATAAGGTTGAAACACATAGAAATGTTAAATGTTTGGGTGATAACTTTTGATAAAATTCATAAAAACAAGTCTCTCGTCGCTTTTGTTAACGCTTTACAATTTTTTTTCCATATCAGGTGTGGCGAGAGCCTACTAACCACGAGACCGATTGCTACCTTTGCTTTGTCAAGACTTCGGGCTTCACTAAGAAAAATAAACATTGTATCGAGTACCCAAATTTCGACACCGCGATACGACCTGTGCTACATTCAAATGAGATCCCCATTCCAAAATTTAAGGGTCTGCCAACTCAAGAATTAGTTGAAGATGTTCCTGAAAATATTGTTATGCACTTTGAGGAGTCAGACACCGATTTTGACCCCAGCGTATTTGAAAGTCAAAACGATCCGCAAAAGTTTAACCAGGCCGAGTTGAATGATCTTGTAAGGGATCTAAATTTGCCAAAAAAGGCTGCGGAAATTTTAGCTTCAAGACTTAAAGAGAAAAACTTGCTTACTTCAAACACATACATTTCATTTTACAGAAAAAGAGAAGAAGAACTTGTTAAATATTTTAGAACAGAGGATAGTTTAGTATATTGCTGCGACATAGTTGGTTTGTTAAAGAAGATGGGGGTTGAGTCTTACGATGCAAATGATTGGCGCTTGTTTTTAGACAGTTCGAAAAGAAGTCTTAAGTGTGTGTTGTTGCATAATGGCAATCTATACGGCTCGATACCGATTGGGCACTCAACAAAATTAAAAGAAAAGTATGAACATATAGAAAAGGTTTTAAATCTTATCAAATATAGGGAGCACGAGTGGATCATATGTGTTGACTTAAAAATGGTTAATTTTCTGCTAGGACAACAAGGAGGGTATACTAAATATCCCTGCTTCCTTTGCTTATGGGACAGCAGAGCCAAGGAAGAACATTATTTCAAACAAATCTGGCCAGCACGAACATCACTTACTGTCGGAGAAAAAAACGTAATTAATCCACCTTTAGTGAGCAGAGATAAAATCATATTTCCTCCTCTGCATATAAAACTAGGCCTCATTAAACAATATGTAAAAGCTTTAGATACGAACGGCGAGTGTTTCAAATACATAACTTCAAAATTTCCAAGTTTAAGTTATGAAAAAATCAAGGCGGGAATTTTCGACGGTCCACAAATAAGAACAATGATTAAAGACAGCAATTTTCCTAATGTCATGAATGAACGCGAAAAAAATGGCTGGTTCTCATTCGTGGACTTGATAGAAAACTTTTTAGGCAATTATAGGGCAGATAACTACGAAGAAATCGTAAAAAAAACTTTTAAGGGACTACAAAGAGTTAGGTTGCAATATGAGCATAAAAATGCATTTTTTGAATAGCCATCTTGACCAATTTCCAAGTAATTTAGGCGATGTAAGTGACGAACAAGGGAGAGATTCCACCAAGATATCAAAATTATGGAGGAACGGTACCAAGGCCGCTGGGATTCCCACATGATGGCTGATTACTGCTGGTGCTTGAAAAGAGACCTGCCATCAACAAGCAAATACGCTAGAAAGTCTTACAAAAGAAAATTTTTGCCACAGTGAAAGCTTCATATCTGTTTGTTTTTTTATTTTAAGTCATTTCTATCGTTATAATGTAATTTTACTGTAGTTTGAACTGCTTGTATTCATGAAACTTGAAAAAAAAAATTAACACATGACTTAATTTTTTAGTCCTAATTTGAAAAATCTGGAAAATGGCACATAGGCTGTCGACAAGAATCAGGACCTGATAGAGCCAAACCGAGTTGAAATTCGTATTCAGCGCACCCAAATTACCTAGAATCAAGTGTCAGATATCATTCAATAAAATACGTGTTGCCCAGTGTTATTAACTATTTTATCATAACTATTTATCAAATAGTTTTTACAAACTTCAGTGTCACAATATTTAAACTAACCCATTTATATATCTGGGCGGAGCACAGAATAATCTGCGCTACAAAAGTAGTAGTACCGAGTTGTCCTAGTACCGAGTTGTCCTAGTACCGAGTTGTCCGGACACCCTTTCACGAGGCACCGGATGACTTATCCAACTTAGAGTATCAGCTGAAGATGGAGAAATTGGATGTAAGCTCTCAGCCTCCAGACATGTGCTATATTTACAGCAATATAGCGGAACACCAGTTTGTTGGGGATACCCAGGCATGACTGCTGCGCGTAGCGCACATTCCCAACCATAGAGGAAGGAGCTTGAGTATTACATATGACAGACCCCATTATGTGATTGTCTCAACTAATCTAATAATTAATACCTCAATATATATATAAGAACGATTGAGGGTAAAAATTTCCCATTCGGTGACGGGAGCTTAACAGTGAAGCTACACTTTCGGCGCACTGAGTTATAATGTCCAGGAAACCATTCACGGTATAGCGAGGAGTGAGATACCAGCGTGGTAGTGGACTTGGGTCCATTTTTTCATCCATACTGCGCACAGCTGTACCACTACTGAAGAGGGGGGCTAGGTATCTTGGGAGGAAGGCGTTACAAACAGGTTTTAATGCAGCAGAGGAAATGCTCGCAGGAACTAAACCTAAAGAAGCTCTAAAAAAACATTTAAAACGTACACGGGATGAAATCATCAAAGATGCTAAGAGAAAAATGCGTGGCGGAGGAAAGAAAAGAATTGTTAGGAAGAAGGGGGTACCAACACGTGGTGTAAAGAAGAGAACTGTTAGGAAGAAGGGGTCCCGTAGTATTAAACGTAAAAGGGTGCCAAAAAAGAAGTGTTCTAGGCGTATGAGAACTATGACCGATCATTTTTTTAACTGATACAAACTGCGGACGCTACTCTCACGAATCATAGATTGACTGATACTCGTCCGGGGAGGTGGCACTGTTTCTAACTCACCATGGCACGTTTCATTCATCCTTGCAGTTCAAAGTGCTGTAAATCGGAGCTATCTCTCTTTGAGCTGCCTCCAACTCAAGTTTCTATTGAGCACAGTGAATTTATTACAATTAACCCTTTAAACACGATTAGTTCACCCAGTGCCCCTATAGATTCGTGATACCCAGCTCAGGCCCTTACTTTTTTGACCCCAGTTGTATGGAGATGTACACTAAACTACGCAGCTCATTCTGATGGAACGGATTGCGATGATAATTATGCTGCATACCCCGAAACAAACTTTCTGCACACCATATTCAGCCAGTGTGACATATTTAAATCAGACTAACATCTCGGCAGGCACGGGGTACTACCACCTACGATCGTATCTGGAAAATGTCCTCAACTTTTCAAAAGAAGCGAAGGATACCTTTTTATCTGCCGAGGGGTATTACCACACTAAAGATGAGGGTAGTATAAAGGATAAATTTAAAAATTCTAAAAAAAAGATATATATGAATGGTTTGGACGCCTGCACACGGACTTTACATTCCAGGAGAAGTTGCTTATGAACGGGGGTAGATATGAAATTGAAGCTTACCCGCACGAGCCCTGAGATCTGTATAAATCTGGGCGCTGACCAAGAAGAAAGCGCGAAACCTGTTGTGATCCATATCATGGAGGCATATTTGCGTATACGCCGAGTGAAACTAAGTTCCGCGAAACATACAGAAATTGAGAAAGAACTGTTACACACCACAGTGAAATACCCAATTAACAGGGTACAGATCAAACTGTACACGATCCCCACAGGATTGGCATCGAAACAGATAGAAAACATCGCTCTTGGAGTACTGCCTAAAAGGATTTTAATTGGGATGCAAGACCACGCTTCGACGAATGGGGATTATAAAAAGAGTGCCTTGAAGTTTGAAAATTTTGGGCTTAAAAATATTACTTTATATATCAATGGCGTCGCATTGGGTGGGACAGTGAATATGGACTACTCGTTAGATGCTGTGTTCCCGCTCTGCGCGAGAGCATACAGCAGTTTAGCCCATAACACAGGGGTGTGTGACGACTTGGAATCGGCCTAACACAGAATGAATTTGTGGAACTGTTTAATATTTACTCATTTGACGTTACGCCTGACTTGACTGCTGGCGTAAGTACCCATTTAAACCCGCAGCAGACCGGTGCGATTTCAGTGCGTTTGGATTTCGCCAAGCCTACAGATGCGCCTATTAGTGTACTAATGTATCTAGAAACACAGTCCCTAAAAGAAGTAGATAGATTTAGGAACATAAGCACAGATTTTTAAAATGGATGCAAATACACTCCAGAGAGTGATGAAAAGTGACTGTTTCGCGCGTTCCAAATTTATCGGGGTTTTTGCAAAGAATGAAATAATGAAGCCGCCTAGCACGAGAAACTGGCACAGGGCAATCGTTAACACAGACATTGCGGGTGGCAAGGGAATTCACTGGTTTGCGATTTATTTTAAAACTAAGGAAAGAATGTATTACTTCGATTCACTCGGGCTCCCCCCATGGCATGACTCGACAATCGTAAATTTTATCGCGCAATTACGTGTGCCTGAGATAATTTGGGCCCCATATCAATTTCAAAGCTTTTACAGCGAAACATGTGGGCTATATTGTATCTTGTTTCTCATACACATGTCGTGCGGGAAGGGATTTGTGAATTTTTTAAAATTATTCGATTTGTGTGACACAAATATGAACGATAAATATGTATGCAGACAGATAAAAAAAATTCCCACATGCTGCAACCCCATGTAATTTGTGAGTTCTATATTGTGTAAATCTGTATATACATTTGTAACAATTAAGAATTGGGCGCTGCCCCTTTTTGTACATGTTTAATAAATGGAAATAATGTATGTTGTTAATATCCTAAAAAATACTTACATAATCTCTGCGACGACAGCGCATTCGGATGAGCGGTTGTGTGCCAATACCATGACATCTGATTCGCAGCGTGGTGTGGATACCACTTCGTTTGCCACCCTTTCTCGAAAAGTTTTTATAATCTCTCCTAACTCCGTTTCGCTCCTGTAAAATAGAGAAAATTATTTTTAAAAACGAATGCACTTCTTAAAAGTTTAATGTCTCTAAAAACCTAGCTGTACAAGAAATATAAACATACCATATATATATATATATATATATATATATATATATATATATATATATATATATATTTAAAAGGTAAATATAAGTGGAAGGCCGCACAAATTAATTTTCAAAGCCTTTAATATGACACCTCATCAGTGTTTACGCGCGAATATTTCAATTTGCCTATAACTTAACGTTTAAGCATCCACATGTAATCTAAAAATACGTGCTATGTAATCTAAAAATACGTGCTATGTAATCTAAAAATACTTACAAGACCGCCTCTATGGTCTGGCACTCCTCACCCCGTCCCAATACAACATCTGGATCACTGGGATGGTTGGGGGATGGCGCCCCCATTTCATCAAAAGTTGCTATAACATGCCCTAACTCGGAATCGTTCCTGCAAGTAAAATAAATGTCATGAAATTGGATGCGGTAACTCGTTTTGTGCCCTAACATCGGCGTTATTTAAACGGGGAAAAATAGTGTTATTCAATGCTAATAAATGAAATTTGTTTGCGTTGAGATACACTGTCTGTGGTTAGGTTAGGTTAGGCTAGTTTACGCACGGCTAGGTTAGGTTAGGTTAGGCTAGTTTACGCACGGCTAGGTTTGGTTAGGCTAGGTTAGTTTACACCCGGTTAGGTTAGTTTACACCCGGTTAGGTTTGGTTAGGCTAGGTTAGTTTACGCCCGGTTAGGTTTGGTTAGGCTAGGTTAGTTTACACCTGGTTAGGCTAGGTTAGTTTACACCCGGTTAGGTTTGGTTAGTTTACACCCGGTTAGGTTTGGTTAGGCTAGGTTAGTTTACACCCGGTTAGGATAGGATAGGTTAGGTTTGGTTAGGCTAAGTTATTTCACTTCGCAATATCACGGTGTTTTATAAATTAAAATAAAGCTGGGTTAGGTTAAGAGCAAATTGGAAGCGTAAACAGATATAACGACGAAGGAGTGTGTCCACGATGTTCATATATATATATATATATATATATATATATATACACACGAGTCATTAGGCAATGACTAAGCACATTATTCAAAACGTATGCAAATCTTAAAAGTTTTGAGTAGTTTTTTTATAAACAAACTATCTGCAGAGCGTCCTATAATTTTTAGAAAACAAACAGATATAACGACTAGGTTAGGTTAGGTTAACAGCAAATTGTATCAAAACACTCACATTAGCTCGTCTGCAAATTCGGGCTCGCTTGGCTGACTGTGATTCATTACTGTAACCTCTGCACCGCTGGGCGGACTGTTCGGCGAAGCACTCGTTCTCCTTTCGCCGAAAGTGTTTATAACACGGTCTAACTCCGTGGCGGTCCTGTAATTAAAATAATTGTCATGGATTTGAGGCGATTAAAAGTGATGGCTAAAATTATTTTTAAAAACGAATGCACTTCTTAAAATTTTAATATTTCTAAAAACCTAGCTGTACAAGAAATATAAACATACCATATATATTATATATATATATATAGATCGTGAATAAGGCATAAACTATTTTCAAAACGTGTTTGTAATGGATCTTATAAATCTAATTAATAGTGAGTAACTACCAGGTTATAATTATAAACGAGAAAAGAGCCTGTTAAATCAATGAGTATAATTTATCTGCACAATAGAACCGTATATCTCGACACTACCCAAACAACACACACACACACACACACATATATATATATATATATATATATATACATATATATATATATATACAGGGCTATTCAAAATGATTCACCAGATTTCAAATGAGAATATTTTTTAATGTTACAAATACAGTGTGATTTGTGATACATCAACCAAAAGAAAAACTGTCCAAATTTTGTCTCTCACCTCATAAATGTTCTATGTGACTTCCCCTAGTTACACGAGCAACGTCGACACGATAGTCGAATTCCTCCCATACTATACTCGCTCCAGCATGTCCGTTGTCACTGACTCTACGGCAGTAACAATGCGAGTTCGGAGCTCATCCAAAGATGTGGGCAACGGTGGCACGTACACAGTATCCTTAACGTTGTGTAACGTCGACGAAACTCACGCTGCACTGTGACTACCGATTTACAGCTCGAAAACTGCAACACACAAAACGCCTTCTGCTGTGCGGACGCCATTTTCACACTGAATGTTTGTTGCTAGGCTAGGCCACGGCACTTTGGAGCCCTCTCGCGGTGATCTTGTAAAACTCGGAGATTTCCTCTTTCATGTGGTGTATGCCCAGTTGATGCACGGTTGATAGGTACGGAAGTATTCTCAGTTGAAATCGGATGAATCATTTTGAATAGCCCTGTGTATATATATATATATATATATTATTAGGGTTATGACATTTTTATAACCTCATGTTCCTGTATCATAAATCGATGAACGTTTGCCCCCTGACAATGAAAATAACAGTTTTTTTCGATATATTTTGAAAAAACTTCACCCAAAAATAAAAAATAAAAAATTAATAAAATAATAAATAGAAATTTGCATGTTTATTTCACAATTATTATACATAAACATATATTATATTATACAACATTATACCTATACAATACATATTAATTATACAAATACAATATTATACATTTACTCTATTATTGTTTTAATTTTACTTATTGCTTAAAATAAACCTGTGATTAAGGTTGTCTTTATTTTTACAGTTTACGTAAAGTTCTTGCATCACCTTAATGGCACGTTCCGCACATTGGTTGCTCCATGGTTAGCTATTGCAGATGGGTCTCTGTTCCAGTGATTTTCCAGAGTATTTAGTGCTTTTCGGTATATTCCGGAATATTCAAGAAAATACTAGGTAACCAATCTAGAATGGTGCAATGCAGCTGTCTCGAATATACTAATATACTATATTTGTTTTCGGGGTGACATTTTTTTTTAATTCTGAAGAATTAGGCCCTTTTTTATTGTTTTCAAGCAAACGTTCATCGATTGATGATACAGGAAACAATATTTATGACAAAAAATTAAAAAGTCACAACCCTAATATATATATATATATATATATATATATATACAGGGTGGGCCGTAAGTTTCCATACATAGGAAAAATAAACATTTTTTTATGGACAACCATTTTTATTTATATAATATGCTCTACATGGTTGCCATTGTTTTGAAAACACATTTCAATACGTGTTCCCCACTGTTGATGAACACGCATTAGCACAGTTGACGTTATGCTTGTAATGGCGTTGGTGATACGTTCCTTTAGATGATTTATGTCTCGTATCTTTTCCTGATACACCATGGCCTTCAAGTGCCCCCAAAGATAGAAATCAAGGGGGGTGAGATCTGGGGATCTGGGAGGCCACTCCACAGGACCACGCCGACCAATCCAAGCATCCGGAAACTGCTGATCCAAATACCGACGCACGTGAAGACCATAATGAGGTGGAGCTCCATCTTGCTGGAAGTAAACTGGGAAGTTACCTTCCTCGTTTAGCAGGGATGGGAAAATCTCTTCTTGCAACATGTTAAGATACCTTTCGGCATTAAGATTTCCACTGACAAAAATTGGTCCAATAATTCTGTCACCCCATATCCCGGCCCACACCATCACTTTACCGGCATCTTGCATCTTCGTCGGACTCAGCCAGTTAGGGTTAGCATTACTCCAATAACGTATGTTTTGCCGATTAACCTCTCCATTGACGTAAAAATTTGCTTCATCAGTAAACAAGATCTTACGTCAAACGCATATTCTTAGGGTATCTGAAACATAAAAACAAACGTTTAATTTTTCCTATGTATGGAAACTTACGGCCCACCCTGTATATATATATATATATATATATATATATATATATATATATATATATATATATATATACATATATACACATTTAAATGTGGGAATATGCATTAAATAAAGGCCTGCGACAAGTTAACTGAACTGGGGTATAGGAGCAAGACGTGAAAGCTGCAAAGACTACTACGTAACTAATTGAATAAATTCTTAAAAATATGGACTTGAAAACAGTCAAGCTTCTCGATATCTCATCACTGTTTACGCTATATATATATATATATATATATATATAAGGTAAATATAAATGGAAGGCCGCACAAATTAATTTTCAAAGCCTTTAATGACACCTCATCAGTGTTTACTATATATATATATATATATATATTATATATATATATATATATATATATAAGCTACTTACATCTCAATTGAATTGATTGTGGATTCGCGCAGTTCGTCACAATTTTCAGCAATGCTCTGAGATGAGAATAATTCATTCTGTCCTAAGGTGTTGAATAGAAAAAGTGTTATTTGCCCGTAAATATCGCTTTCTTCAATGAGGGCAGGGGAGTTATAGCTTTCAGACATGATTCGTGTGTTGCAGCAAGTTGTACGAAAAATTGACTCCACGCGGCGAAGTGCCCCATTTTATAAGGGGTATATGTGACACCCACAAGCGGGGTCCATAGCTTCCTATTGGGTCGCTGCGAGAATTGGGGCGGAGTTTAGGACTTGGTCAAGCATTTTCAACCAACCCGAGAGCAACGCTCCCTTTTCACGAGCAATGAATGGGAGGAGCCACGAAGGGTAGGGCGTGGTTTAGGCACATGCATATTAAAAAACTAGAACATTCAGGTATTCCTGGACGGTGATTGGCAGACCATCACCAGGTCTGGGTGGGGCATCAGATCCGTATGTCGGATATACCGGTTCATTCACGTATTCCTGGATTTCGAAAAGTTTTTTTATTTAGGTTTGGTTGAGAGAGACCTGCATATTGTGAGAGAATGGGGCTTTGTCTATCATTAACACAATCATATTCGGCGAAAGGTGGACCTGTGACCTTTTGACGGGTAGAAAAGGCTTTGTCCGCATTTGCCGATATAAAACGTGCCTTTTTCCAGTTGGCAAAAGCTTTTCTACAAATGTTAACAATTAAACCGTGTGTGTATATGTATATGTGTGTGTGTGTATTGTTTGGGTAGTGTCAAGATATACGGTTCTATTGTGCCCCATCTCGGATTATTTTCGGGAAGGAAATGTGTTTAAAGTTTCCAGAATTTTTATTGTTCGCTGCCCTTCTGGTATAATTCAATTTGGAATATTTTTCTCTATTTTTCTGTGTTGTGCGTGTCGCGAACGCTATCAGCCATACGGCTCATTTGTGGCTGAAGGTTCGTGATCTTCGACCTGAAAACATCCCGCGTATTGTGTGATAGGCTAAATTGGTTTTAAAAATAGAATAAATAAATTATATTTTTAGGATACTCTGTATAACATGTCCTGTATGGCGCGGTGTGTGTGTGTGTGTGTGTGTGGTTCTCTCTCTGTAAATATATATATATATATATTTTTTTTTTTCTTTTCATGCATATTATATATTTGTTTTGAGTTCTATAACTTTTAAATAGAATAGTTGCAAACTTATAATTAATATGAACATTGCAAGATAATCTGAATAGGTCGTTTTATATATCATTAGTGGTTGTAATAATAATAATAATAATTATTATTATTATTTCAAGGGTATGGGGCCGCTGATCCACA